>CAIGQQ010004826.1:702970-715014 GCA_903798035.1 Danio albolineatus | reverse complement strand
TTTTTTTTTTTTTTTTTTTTTTTTTTTGTGTAATACACTTTGACTATTTCTTTTGAAACAAGTTCAACAAAATGGCTTTAGCAACGGAAAACCAGTGTATCTGAGTAAATATGACAATTACGACAATTTCCATTATGAAGAGATGACTGCGAAAGGGAAAATATATATATATATATACACTTATATATACATCTCTATTTAGTTTGACCTTTCATGTTTCTCATTTTTATTTTCTCACCACTTATTACATCTCCTCATTTAGCTTTCTTGACACATATTCTGACGGTGCTGAAATAAAACAATCAAATTAAAGGGCAACCTGAAACAAGATGAGCCTTTGTGTGAAGGCCTACTGGGTATAATAATAGTAACCCTTTAACAAGGCCTTGTTCTGCAGAATGGGACGCGAAGTGCACATATTCCTTTTCAGACAGCTTTTACTGTGATAACCTTGGCGAACCAATTCATTCTGTATTTGAATATGAACGTATGAGGAAAGGGACACAGCCGAAGCATGAGGATCAAATCAGTCATTTGAAAACAAAAACGATACAACAATCCCATGTGGGATGCTGGTACAGTATATATGCTATTGAACCAAACACATTTCACTGTAGATAGGATTATATAGTTACAGACATAACAGATATAGTTTTAATTATTAAAAGTGTATTTAATCAACCTTTTTAAATAAGAATAACTAAAAAAAGAACAAGTTAGTCAACAAAAGGTGCCACGTCAAAGTCTTAAAAGGAACAGTTCATCCAAACAATTAACAATACCCCATACTTTACTCATGCTCAAGCCATCATTGGTGTTTAGAGCCCAATCCCAAACTACTTTTTCATATTGTCTGAAAAGTAGCTAATTCGTAAGATTGAAAAATGTACTAAACACTACAAATAAGATCGTACAAATTAATAGGAATTAGAATCGAAATGAAAAAAAAAACATATATATATATATAATCCAAATCCGATAGGATAATAATAATCAAAATAACCTACAATGATAATCAAAATAACCAGCTACAGGGTTAAAAAAAGTCTTATGAAGTGGATCAATGTGTTGTAACAAAAAAAAAAAAAAAAAAAAAAAAAAAATATTTTTAATGTCTGTGGCTCTTAATACACTAATACAATTTTCATTATCATTCTTAGCCAGTTGAAATAGTTTTGGGTCAATTTGGAATTTCTACAACCATCGCAGAGCCCTGAGCGGCTGGATTGACCTCCTCCAGATCCTTGTAACATAAATATTACAATTTATTAAACTAAATTCCAATCACTGACTTCAGCTGGCAAAGAACGTTCATTATGTGTGACTAATCTATACAATATAATATGAATTCGTAGCATAAGTTCCGAGAATAGACACATCTCACAGGAACTACTTGCCCTAGATTGATTACAACTGAAGATGACAACGAACAAGAAAAAAGTTGGCTTGGCATTACTGTAAAGCTTTATACAGAATATTACTCTTACAATGTTACATACATGTGTCTACCTGTCTTACACCATGCAATATACATCCTTAACATCTATAATCAAGTGTTACTGACTATATAATAATAATAATAATAAAAGAAATATTTCTTTAACAAAAACACATCTATAAATCAAAAGAAAAACATTGTCTACTATACATATTGTAAGGGCAGTCTATACATTACTATATACAATATTGATAGGATATCTTGTTGTCTATTATAAGCTGTGTTTCATTCTTAATTACTGGGCTTTAAAAATCCCTTTTAAATTGCTATAAGCCTTTTTTTTTACTGCAATTGTTCCACACGACCAGTGAAATAACCAAAAACAAAGCTTTTTATTTCTGTGCCAGCTTGATGCAGGCTACACTAAATGCTGGCCAGTTATATGGATTAAAAAACCTCCCTCACTGTGCTGAACTCACTGCAAGTGAGATGGAGAACACGAAAGCACACAAGCCCTGAGGTACTTTGTTTACCGCTCAATATATAACCTTTAAAATAACGCAGTCTGTTTAAAATGTAAAAATGATAAAGCAATAAACAAGTTCTAGCTCATCTAAAATGAAAATTCTGTTATTAATTTCTTCCAAACCCCTGTGACCGTCATTTGTATTCACAATACCAATTAAGATTTCCCTTACCCTCCATAGACCACAAGGTTTAAGACTCAAAAGTCCAGAAAATACAAAAAAACAATTATCTTCAAAACAGACCATATGCCTTCTCTGGTTCAATCAGAGTGATATCAAGCTATGAGAATACGTTTGTGCGCATATAAAACCAAAATAACAATTTTATTCAATAGTTTCTTCTCCACAGTGTCAATATATTGCGCAGGTTCACAGGGCTGTACACTGATGCATACCCACTTGGATGCCAGAGTGCGACTTCATCTACTGCAGTAAAATGTTAGAGGTATAACCAAGTGCGACACATAATGTGCACCCTATACTGACACTGAGGAGAATAAACTGTCATATTTTTTGTTAGCTACTGTATGAGAACAAACGAGAAGCTACAAGATAAAACAAAAAATAATGACTTTATTTATTAGTTTCCTCTCCTCTATGTCAGTAAATTGCTTAGGTTCACGAGCACTGTATGTTTTTATGTATACCCCCAGGATGCCCACGTGTGACTTTTGGTAATACAGCAGTGGTGCGACCAATTGCAAAATGTGAATGTGTGCCCTATACTGACACTGAAAAAAATAAACTGTTGATTAAAGTCATTATTGTTTGTTTGCTACAAGAACAAGAGAGAAGCTACGGCAATACCTTTGTGCGTGTATAAAAATAAAATAAGTGTCTTCTCATCAGTGTCAGTATATTGTGAACGTTCACATACCCCCTGGATGATCTACTGCGGTAATAATGTTAAAATGCACCCTATACTGACACTTAAGACAATAAGCTGTTGATTACAGTCATTATTTTGTTTTATTGATGCGAAAATATTGTCATAACTTGATAATATTACAATTTAACAACTGAAGGCATATGACATTTTGTGAGGATGTTTATAGGTATTTTTCTGGAGACAGAAACCTTGCTATTCATTGGAGTTCAGGAAGCTTTGTGATTTTACTCAAAATATCTGAACTTGTGTTCCAAAGATAGACAAAGTCTCAGGGGTTTGGAACAACCTGAGGGTGAATAATGATCTTATGAAATAAAAATGAAAGTTTTTAGATGTCAATATTTTTTGTTTTTAGGATATCTATAAGCTATTGCACACCAAAACAGTGACACAAATTGCGTTTGAAAGATATAAAACTGATATAAACATATGAAGCTTAATGGTAAAGTAAACGGATCAACGTTTTTTTTTTTTGTTTTTTTTTTTTCACGTCACAAATCAAATAGTGACCAATCAAATGCTCTCTAGTATCTGACATGCCCTGCCCCTTTCAAGAGGCTTCATATTTTATGCTCTGGCAGAGTGCTGATAAAAAGTGGAGCAATGTCCCACACTCTCTTGTTTTTCAGTTGAGATTATGTCAAACATCGAATAAAAATGCACATTTCAAAGCACTTCACGGTACCTTACATAACAATTTTAATTTTTTGGATGAAATAAGCTTTTATTTATGAAAGAAATAGTGTGGGTAGAACACAGAATCCCCAAATTTAGATATCTTCACCTCTAAAAACACAACAACTACAATCGGTCGCTTTGAATATCAGTCAAAGCAGCGTCTTTCACTGTTTGTGTGGTTATTGCCGCAAACCAGAAGTCTGACTACGTGAGATGCCACCTGAGGAGCCCACGTGGCGTAACGGCTCCAGCTGGAGATGCAATGAGCTCCACAGGCAGAGGAGAAAAAGATGATCTGCGATGCCAGACACGGACAGAGGGTCCTAATGAAAATCAATGGATGCGTTTCTTCCAGCAATAAACAGGAAGGACAGGTCTCCCCTTCAAGGGTAAATGCGGGCAATGGAAATCTTCCCAACTGTACAGCGTGTTAAACCCTCGCACACAAACAGTGTGGCGTACGGCAAAGGTGGCAGGAAGCGGTTTCGAGACTCCACACGTTACATCCAGTCCAATTACCCCGCAGTCATTCTCAGTCACCTCCTCGTCAAAGTGACCACACAAGCGTGAAATGCACTTAATTAGACACTCAATAGACAAGGCCGGGCTGCAAGGGCATCTGCATATGCTCAGCTGTGTGGAGATGAACTTCCGCATCTTTAATGCAAGAGCTCTGGCTTTCTTCCGCTTGTTTAGAAAAGGAAGTGTTGTCGCAGTCGCTGGTAATAACACGCACCACTAATTTGCTTTTGTTAAAAGGCTTAATCTCTGGAAACCGATGTTTATATAAATAAAGAGACATGGGTGAATTAGTGTTGAGATGCCGATTTACATGTT
This sequence comes from Danio albolineatus, assembly GCA_903798035.1. Taxonomy (NCBI): domain Eukaryota; kingdom Metazoa; phylum Chordata; class Actinopteri; order Cypriniformes; family Danionidae; genus Danio; species Danio albolineatus. Next base: position 710,645 of record CAIGQQ010004826.1, on the reverse strand, counting down.
TGACTTTCTTTCATGCATTTTTTAATGGTAAAGTCCCCTCAAAATGTAATAAGGACTTAATACTTGTTCTAACGATGCTAAAGTCTTCATGCAATTACATTTCAACCACTACACACTGATAATCTTTCTATCCCCCTCTGTTATAGTGTGATTAGCAGCAATTGAATCCCAATGGCGATTCTACCCCTTACCCCTACCCCTCGTTTTGTGCGTTCACTTGAAGGGGTGGGGGTATGCCAATTCTCTTTAGCTTGAAGGTGTAGGGCTGAGGGGAAGGGTTAGATAGCCCTTGAAATGGAAATTTTTCAGGACCACACACAAAACCATCTACAATGGCAGCATGGCTGCATACAGAAGTAAGGAGATGCACAAATTTGTATTTTTTGTCAATATTATGAGTTTTTACAACAAACAGGCATGTTTTAATACATTTATAACCGCATTTGTGTTTTACCATCGTGCTTTAAAAAATAATCTGGAAACACTTTATTTCGATGGTCCATTTGAGTATTAGTGGACTGTCTGCTTATGATCTGTTGATTCTGACATTAAACAGACGTTTAACTGACTATAAAAAACTTTGTAAGTACATGTCAACTTACACTAACCCTACCCCAAACACCAACCCTAACCCCAACCTAACAGTCTACTTATAATCTAATGAGAATAAGTTGCAATGCAACTTAAATTCAACAAACAGACCATCAAAATAAAGTGTAACCAAAAATCTAAAATAAAAACCGCTAATTTTTGCGATCTATAATCCCTAATAATAACCCCTGTATAGTAATCCTACAACATACTGTCACTTGATGTCACTTGAATACCCTGTCAGAAAAGTCTAGTGGTTGGGAATGACCTTTTTACAGTGTCTGGTATAATGTTAATGTTGTTTTTGTGTTTTTACATTGATGAATATGGCCAGGGTGTTAATGCACAGTACAGTTATGATCTTATTGGCACATTATATCGTTATGATAACATGATATCATTGGCTTCAGTGATTTCCCTTAAGATAAATACCAAAACATAACGCAACTGAAATAACTACAGCAGTCTTAATTGTCGATCTCATATGAAGTGAGAGATCATGATGACATATGATTACGTGTGCAGGTGTTGTAGTGCAGTCCCATTTCTCCTTCTTCTTAGCCTTTGAAACAAAGAGCGAAGGGGAAGGGCTTCAAAATTTAAGTAGGGGTACACAAATAGAATTGGCATTGGACTTTAGTAAATTTTTATCCTTGCATTTTTTTTTATCAGTTTTATTAATTTCAGTACTTAAAATATTTTATTGCAGTTATTTGTCATTAAAATGTCATTGACTTTATGTTTAAGCATTTCTCACATTTACTTTTTTATATATATTTCAGCTCAATATTTTTTTTAATTTCATATAAAAAATAAATATATGATGTGAAATATTATTAACTAATAATACACTCTGAAATTAAAAGGTGCACATCGCCTTTTCACAAGGTTCATGTTTGAACCAATATGCTCAAACATGACGTTTATTGTTGTTTTTGTTTGTGTGCAAACTACTTATTTAAAATGAGCTGAAACAACAAAATTCTTGTGAGATTGCTTGGGGGACAACTAAAATGTTTTATGTTCAATTAACTTAAATTTGAAAAAAAAAAAAAAAAAAAAAAAAAAAAAAAAAAAAAAAAAAAAAAAACAGACAAACAAAAAAACAAAAAGAAAACCTAACAAATTTGCTTAATTCCTTCATGTTGCCCCAACACAAATTGATGTGTGGAACCAAGAATTCCATACTGGAAACTTAAAGGGGTAGTTCACCACAAAATTTTAATTTACTCACTATTTACTCACACTCAAGAGACTCCAAACCTTGAAAGGTTTTGTTAAACACCAAAGAAGATATTTTAAAGAAAGCTGGAAACATTTAACTATCGACTTCTAAGGTAGCTCTAGACTTCCGGTCTCATTCTCTTCCATTCATTTTTAGATGTTAAAAACAGCTTGTTTTGCTGCTTGGTGTTGCAAACTGATATTTTCTTATTATATTGTTCTATTTTGTCTGTTTAGTTATGCAAACATTTGTTTGTAGAGTGAGTAGTTTGACCGTTTATTATTCCTAGTCATTTCTCCCATAAGCAACTGAATCGGAAGTTCTAAAACAATCAAAAAACCGAGCGCACTTCCACATTGAAGAATAAAATCAATACTTCACACTACATGTTTCAAGCTTTCTGCAATGTCTCTTATTTTTGGTGTGTTAAGAAACCCAAATTTGTTTGGAACAAGCCAAAAGTGAATTAATATTGAACAAAATTACATTTTTACATCAATACTATCCCTTTAAATTTACATATTAGTACCTAAAATGCATACTATTGTACCATTTATGAACTAATGAGTACCTTTAAAGTATCAAAAGTAACTCTTAAGGTAAATGTGTACCTTTTGAAACAATACCACCCCAGTGACTGTATTGAAAAACCATGCTTAAGCTTTTTGTTTTTTAATTGAAGCTTCACAGCCCCATAACCATTCATAATAAGCATTAAAAAAAGAACAGTTTAGTCAAATATCTCAGTTCTGTTCCACAGAGAAAATTCTATAGGTTTGTAAAGAAACGAGGACGAACGTAGCACTCATGACATTTTTGGGTGAACCATTCCTCTAAGACGCGAAACATAATTTGTGCTAAAGCATATGGTGCTACTTATGTCCATATGTAATCAGCGCTTTATAAACAAAAGCTGCTATGGGCTGCGAGTAGGCGTATGTGCTATTAGTGTGTGTTTTTTTTCAAAGCCTGTGGTCTAGTTTCATGTGGGAGTGAAGGCTGGGTTCACCTTTAGATGGGCTGTAGTTTCTCTTCATTGATCATTTTAATTATTTTGTCTGTCTCTCCCTCGGGGGGCGAACAGTTGATGATGGGCCTTAATTAATGGGACCAGTGGGGGAATAGACACAGTGGTCCATTCTGGAACGTTCTGACGTAAGACCTGGTGACACACTTCAGGTGGGATAAGTTTGAAACGAGGACAAAGGGAACACACGCAGACCATGTTTCTACCCGGTTTACATATTTTTACACTTTTGTGTACCACATGTGAGGATACAGCAGGGACATTATAATAAAATAACCATCATGCATATAATGTATACATACACAAATAACATGGAAATATATATTATGTACTCATAATGTACTGCACACTAAAATCACTGGGTGTTGTTTCAACTCAGATTTATGTAAAATATGAACAAACCAAACCATTAAGTTGTACTTTTAAATAAAAAAAAAATAACGCAATGATTGGGTTTGTCCACATTGTATCCACATTTTCCAAAGTATATGAAGTGTGCAGTTATTTTTTTTTTCATTAACTGAACAAATTACCACAATTTCTACTGCAATTAAAACCCAATTTCAAAATTAAACCCAGTGTATGTGTTAAAATGCGTACAGGTTAAATTAAGTGAAAACTGTCCTTGTAAAAACAGGAGCTTCATAAATTTTCATGACATTTATTATACATTAACGTATATGTACTGCCACTGATTATTATAATTTTTTTATTGTGGATAATGCAATTGAGATTGTTTCAAAGTAACTTTACATTTCAAGAAAGAAAAATGGTCACACTTTACAATAAGGTTCATTAGTTAATGTTAATTAGTTAATGCATTTACTAACATGAACAAACAATGAACAATACATTTACTACAGTATATGTTCATGTTAGTTAATGTTAGTTAATTAAAATACAGTTAACGCATGGTGCATTAATGTTAACAAGCATGGACTTTGATGTTAATAATGCATTAGTAAATGTTCAGTTATGATTAATAAATGCTGTACAAGTGTTGTTCATGAAAAGTTCATGTTAGTAAATGCATTAACTAATAAACCTTATTGTTAAGTGTTACCAGAAAAATAACAGAATTAGTAGGACAAACTTCTAAAAAATGAATGTCCATAATTATATCTAGTATAATGACATTCACACTGTATATTTTGACTGAAAATGTAACAAATGTAAGATGACTTATGCATTCTCATCTAAAAATATTTTGCTGCTAGTTTTGTACAAGCTAGCACTGCATTAATATTACATTTAATTGAAAATGTGTCAACAAGCTGGGCTATCTATAATGACATTTCACACTGCTTATACTCAACCTTTGGTTAATGAACAATCCTGGGTATTTACTAACAGATGTTCCATGCTGTACATTCCTGAACCCCTGGTTATTGTTCATATTCACATATTTATAATGTAATGTATTGGGCATTTATTCAACCAAAGCACTTCACAATCATGAAGGGTTCTCTCCACACCACCACCAGTGTGCGACATCCACTTGAATGATGCGACGGCAGCCACAGGACTATGGCTCCAGTGTGCTTACCACACACCAGCTATTGGTGGAATGGCGAGACAGTGACAGAGCCAATTTGATTAGGAGGCCATGATTGGTGGTGAGAATTTGGCCAGGACACCGGTGTAACGTCTCATCCGAAAGACGACACTCACTGACAGTATAGTGTCCCCTTTACTTTACTGGGGCATTAGGACTCACACAGACCACAAGTTGAGCACCACTTCCAACAGCAACCTAATTTTTCTTACGTGGTCTCCCATCCAGGTACTGACCAGGCTAAGCCTTGCTTTGCTTAAGTGAGTAACCCAGTCTTGGGCTGCAGGGCGAAATTTGCTGTGTTACTATCACTGATTGGCCAAACAGCAGGTAATCGTCTTTTGACCTTTCTTTCTTTTGAAGTTTTTACTTAGCATTATCTCTCTCCAGCTGCTATTTCTCAATTTCTGATTGGCTGTCTCTGTTGCCAAGCTTCCAGCAGCAACAAGCAAACACTACTCAGTTAAAGGAATAGTTGACTATTTTATTATTATTATTTTTTTAGAAATAGACTCACAAGTCACATTGACTTAAACAGTTGGATTTTACCATTTCACTTCTGGGAGGAGCACTTTTAGCTTAGCTTAGCATAAATCATTAAATCAGATTGGACCATTAGCATCTCATTAAAAACTAAAAAAAAGAATGTCTTAAAAATTGTTGAATAGTTAAAATAGTAATATAATTGCACCTGCTTTAGCCACGGTACACCAGCAAAGTTCCTTGATCCCTATACCTGAATGACAGTATAGTTCCTAGACTCAAAAAGCCTAGCTTAAATAGCAACCATGCCAAGAAAATGACAACCTTTAATTTTCTGTGGATCTCTGTACATGATGTAACAACAGAAGAGTGAAGCTTTAAATAGGAAAATTATCAAATAGCTTATTTGAGCAAGATGGTACTGGTCTAATCCAATTCAATTATTTATGCTAAGCTAGTGCTTCTGCCAGACTCAGAGACCAGCTGAATGAATTTTAAAATGGTAAAACTTTTTCTGTTTAACTCTTTGGGAGCTGTAAAATGATTCTATTTCCAAAAAAGAATGTTCCTTTCGGCACAAAACCCTGGGTTAAATGTGTGTTTACCCAGGGTTAAAAAGTGGAGCTTAGTACAGCAATAGCCAAGGGTTAAGAACAGCATTAATGCAAAAATGCAATGAATAATTTTCAGGCCATACATGTAGTTATGCATTTGCTAAAAGGGTTATCTACAGTTTCTTACAACAGATTTTCAAGTCTCAAGACTCATCTTATTGCTCTGACTGCATTAAAAAGTTAGAGAAGACCTCTCAACAACAAGTTGCATGAACTGAACTATCATTAATGTCAGCAGCAGGTGTAGCGACGAGTTATCAGGGTTTGTTAGCAGGCCCAATTAATTATATTACGAAAGCAAACCTATTTAAACCACTCTTGACAAGCCTGCTCACAGGAGCAGTCGTTCAAAGCGGAACCTCGTAGCGTCTTGACACATTCTCATGTAAATAGAAGATCTGAAGTACTCATGGTAAACAGCAAGCGCTCTTGCCAGAAGTTTGTTGATGAGCATTGGAGATCATTGGTTAGCGAAAAAAGCCCGCAGTCAGTTTATAATTCCATCCCCGAGATCATTAGAGAGTCAGTTCTAATATTAAGTGTTCCTTGCTTACGAGAACTCGCTACACATTTACCAGCAAAGTCTGTTGAGATGGAGTGCATCTGACACCGAACAGCTCACAACATTCATATCTACCCATCCTTTAGCCCCAAGCAAGAAAAGAGAGAGAGGGAGAGATAGAGCGAGCAGATGAAATGGAGTGGGTCGCTCTGAGTTATGTTCAGGGTGATGATTGTCTATTGGTGTAACCTACCGGCCTTAATCAGAGCAGCGGAGAAGATGACCGTCTGAGGGTATCAAGCTGTGACACGCTCCCTGCTACTGTGCTTTATTACTTTATTAAACCTCTCTCTACCTGAAAGATGTGAGACTCCAGCTGTCAAGTAAGGGGAGGGGGGAGATATCGCCCACCGTCTGGGAGCATGTGTGCAGTCAAATGTCAAAGGGAGACCACTGTAATTTGGGAGGATGTGTACATCTTTCAGTGGAACATCGAAAAGAAACAAACATGAACTTGTGGCGAGTCGCGACCTGGTGTTGATCTTGGAGCACGTGTGGTCAAGAATGGATCAGTGACTGATTTCTGTCAACAACTGAGGTTTAAATGTGAAGGATGAAATGTATTTGGCTTCTGCTAAAAGTCACCATGAAATGGAAGTTAAGATTGTCCTTTTTTACAATATTGTTGATTGAAATGAGAAGAAAAAAAAGAAAGGCAGTACATTTTGTCCTTTGGAAACAAATGGATTGTTCGGAAAAATCGGCATTGCTAGCAAAATGGAGAAATATTAACGAAAGGATAAATGTAGGGCAGAAACAAGGCACTAATAGTCCCACCCTAAAGGTATTCCATGTGACCAGATGTGAAGAAAAGTCATTTCGAGGGAAGAGGTAAGGTTATGGGCTGCGTCTGAAATCAAATACATGCGAGCCGAGTAGTATGTCTGAATTGACAGTATTCGAAAAAACAGTAGGCAAGAAGAACCCAAATGACCCTCAACTTCTAGCGAGATTCAGAAGTGCACATCTAATAGATGTTACACTATCCCTTGAGGTCAAACGCAATAACTCATGTATGGGAGTGAAGCAACACAACTGACGTGTAGGTCACGTGATAATAACGAATGGCAAACAAATACGTCCGAAATCCATTCATACTTCTCACATTCATACTATATATAGAGCATACTTTTCTAATATGGCTGTGTAGTGAATTAAAATTCAAATGTAGTACCTCGAGTAGTAGACGATTTCGGAAGCAGTCATTGTATTTCATAAAAGATTACATGTGAAATCTACGATCGCTGCCACGACCTCTAATCTGAATCACATGAATAAAATAAACACAAAAGGTATGACTATGTATGATGTGTCACTCGGTCGCTTGCGCGGGTGTGACGTAACTGCTTTTTGTCACCGGAGTTCAGCAGCTGCCAACACAGGCTACAACTGCTTCCATCCACATTATGGTTCATAAGATTTTTTTTCCATTCACATGGGCTATTAGCAAAATATTTTGCATGTCCTTTACTGCACAGAATTAATTAAAATAGAAGTAAAAATACATTCATTACAAGCTGACCGAGCACCTAAATTGTTTTGCATTTAGTTTTTATTTTAGTTGAACAAAAGACTATTTTTCATTCATATATTTCAGCTTTATATATATATATATATA
>CAIGQQ010004826.1:675542-697792 GCA_903798035.1 Danio albolineatus | reverse complement strand
TAATATAATATAATATAATATAATATAATATAATATAATATAATATAGGGGCGCCACGGTGGCGTAGTGAGTAGCGCGTTCGCCTCACAGCAAGAAGGTCACTGGTTCGAATCCCGGCTAGGCCAGTTGGCATTTCTGTGTGGAGTTTGCATGTTCTCCCCGTGGTTGCGTGGGTTTCCTCTGGGTGCTCCGGTTTCCCCCACAGTCCAAAGACATGCGGTACAGGTGAATTGGGTAAGGCTAAATTGTCCATAGTGTATGTGTGTGAATGAGAATGTGTGGATGTGTTTCCCAGAGATGGGTTGTGGCTGGAAGGGCATCCGCTGCGTAAAACAAATGCTGGATAAGTTGGCGGTTCATTCCGCTGTGGCGACCCCGGATTAATAAAGGGACTAAGCCGAAAAGAAAATGAATGAATGAATGAATGAATAATATAATATAATATAATATAATATAATATAATATAATATAATATAATATAATATAATGTAATATAATATAATATAATATAATATAATATAATATAATATAATATAATATAATATAATATAATACAATATAATATAATATAATATAATATAATATAATATAATATTTGGTTTTTGACCCTTCATACAAAAAAAAGCAAAAAAAAAAAGGGCACCCCTGACCAATACACTGAATAAAAAGACATTTACTGTTTGTTCTACCTATATATCAAAGATGAGCTGATACAACAGGGCCAGACAGAATTTGTGGATATTTATTAATAATTCTGTGCAAATTTATGTGGAATGATTTTGAGATTATATGAATAATTAATCATTAATATTAAATATTATTATGAATAATTAAATATTAATCAATTAATAATAATGATTTACAATGCAAATCCCCATAGAACCCCTTATTTGGTAAACAGAAAATATTTAAAAACATTGTGCATAGATCAAATATGCATTTGCATATTGTTCAATAATTTGACTTCAATTTAAAACTGAATAAACACATATTTACATATATACACAAATAGACTCAATAATGAGTTAAATGATCTGTGGATGGCACAACTCTAGGCAGTTTTGGCCCTTCTTTTCATTGACGAAATGAACACAACAATCCTGAAAATGTGTGAGCAGCACACGTGGAAGGGAAAGGCTTGGACTTGAATGTGAACTCCGAATCTTGGGAAGATTTCATTGGTATTCAAGCCTTTAGGAATATGCAGACGAGCGTAGTTGGAATTGGCTAAAGCTAGTGTTTCTTTCCTCGGGGAGACGCTGCAGATGAGCCTGTCCTAGCAGAAGCAATCTTCTAGCTCATTACGAAGGCAAAAAGGCTTGAGCTGGGGGAGTTTTGCTAAACTGTACAGGGCTAACAAGCAACCCGCGAACAGCAGGAATGCATCAACCATTGCGAGAGTTTGAGCTGAATCTGCTAATTCACGGCACACCAACAAACCCAAGTCCCCTTGGCTCTATAGCACAGAAAAGTCAGCACCAAGACTCCCAGTCTCTAGGCTCAATCACCAACCAGGGGGAGCCAGGGACACTGCACTCTTTAGCGCAGACGCTATCATGCTTCACACTTAGCTGCACATGATAACTCCTCATTTTTTTTTTTCAAACAGTCCTCTGACAGAAACGGCTTCAGTCAAGACTTGAAGAGATGAAATAAAAAAAAAAACTCTCAGAGCTCCCCCTAAAGGAAGACAGCGTAACACGTTATGAGACGATGTGGTTTGTCTGCGATATCAAATGCTCATCCTGGGGGGGTGGCATCTCGCTAAGTTTGGCGCCCAGATGTGTGACGTGCAGTAGGAGGTGTGAGCACACAACATTATAAGAGACTCCTTTGCTTGCCTTGGGCGTTCTAATAAGTCCCCCTGCTGAGAAAGCCAACAAACGCATCCGAGTATGTGGTCGTACAGTAAAGAGCAGAAGACCTTGCTGTGGGCAATGTAGACAGACGCGCGCGCACACATTTATTCTTTAGTTCACTGACTTCCATTGACTGTGATGGGTCACGAAACAGCCCTGTTCACTTTCAGCTGCGCGCGGGAGCTCAATAATTGAAGGCCGCGCTATTGATGCATTTGGAGAGAAGGAAACTACAAAACCACCTGCTGTGTAACAAGCTGCATCATGACTGAGCGAGGTTTCATACATTAAATCAACACTTACAGGTGCTGTTGGGATTGTGGGGTTGCCTTAGGATTCACTCCAGGGAGGTTTCTTTTGTTGTAGTTGTTGAACGTAGGCTCATTTTAAAACTCCCCGGGAGAGTTAAAGAGTTGAGTTTACTATTTTTAAACCTATTCAGCTGATCTCTGGGTCAGGCTGGAGCACTTTTAGCTTAGCTTAGCATAGTTAATTGAATCCAATTAGACCATTAGCATCTCAAAAAATAACCAAAGGAATTTGATAATTTTCCTTTTTAAATCTGGACTCTTCTTGGCGTAGAAAATAACAACTTTTAATTTTCAGTACACAATGTAACTATAGAAGAATCAAGCTTTAGATAGGAAAATTATCTGATTTTTAAATTATTTTTGAGTGATATGCTAATGGTCTAACTTGATTTATTAATCTAAGCTAGGCTAAGCTAAACGTGCTCCCACCAGGCATAAAGATTGTCTGAATGGACTGAAAAATGGTACAACTCAACTGTTTAAACATCATTTAACAGCAAAAACACTTATATTGCCATGTGTTAGCATTATGAACATGTTTAGCCCCACACTAAGGAACAATATAACCAAAGACAAGGGTAATTGCAGCAAGGACATCAAGCGGCACAATAGCTTTTATAAGCCTCAGCTCTACACGTACGCACATTCGGCAGATGGCTGTGATACACATCCAGCGCGTCAAAGGACCACAGAGGGGCTATTACTGTTTTCAGGTTCAAGTAGACTAAGACATACTGAAAGTGTAATTGGACTGAGGGGAGGACACCTCAGGCAGTGCACACGATACTGCCATTGCAAATAATGCATCTCTGCTTCAGTGATGAGACAGTATCAGTATTTTAGTAAAACTACTTTGCCTTGATATGTTTTGCCAAGTCTACAGAGATCTGCTATCTTAAAGCCTAGTACAGAAAACAAACCATACAATTCTGACAGGGAATTAATAAATAAACTTTTTTTTTTTACCTCTTCATGTAATATGCGTATATAACGTCAGTTCAAGAAAGTCAACTGGTATTCACGGTGTGTTTATGCTAACATGTAGAATAGTTCGCATTTGTACAAAATAACTACATGAAATGTTTATTGTACTTATTGTCAGTGTATTATGTATAGTGTAAACAGTGTATCTGTCATAACATCAGAAAACATGCATTCATGTATTCATTAAGCAATAAATACATACTTTTGGTACTGATATTATTAATTTTAAACAAATAACTACACACAAATACACTTAGATAGGGGTGTGTGTTGTCATGTACTTTTTTGATTTCTTTCTACAGCATGAATGTACAGTATATTACATGTTGTACTGTAACATGATGTAACAATGTAACGTATCATAACATATTGTAACATACATATTGTATCATATCTTAATAATATAATGTAATATAACATAGTAATGTCTCAATGTGTCGTATCTTAAAATAATGTAACATGACATATCATCATGTATCATATCTTAACATAATATAACATAACGTATCATAACATGACTTGTAGTAACATCATATCTTCATAACATATTGTAATGTAACATATACATGTGTGTGTCGTGTACTTTTTCAATGTCTATGTACAGCAGGCATGTCCAAACTCGGACTTGGAGGGCCAGTGTCCTGGAGATTTTAGCTCCAACTTGACTCCTGCACACCTGCAAGGATGTTTCTAGAAGGCCTAGTAAGAGCTTGATTAGCTAGCCCAGGTGTGTCTGATTAAGGTTGGAACTAAACTTTGCAGGACATTGGCCCTCCAGGACTGAGTTTGGACACCCCTGATGTAGAGTATGAATGTATATTATATGCATGTTGTGTCGTAATGTAGTGTAACATAACACATCATACTGTATTGTAACATAGTATCGTATCGTGGTGTGTGAGGTCTGAGCGTGTTTGCGATTGTGCGCTCTTGTCCTGGTCTTTGTGTTTGTCTGTCTGCAGCGTGGTATTTATTCCCAGCGTCTCAGTCTAGTTGGTTTCGGTTGGCACAGGGATAAAACATGCACTGCTGCGTGTTTGAGTGCACGGTGAGTGTTTTCATCCATTGTGTACTTGTGTCTTGCCTTCAGTCCTCTGTTGTTGTGTTTAGCACGTGGTGTATGTTTACATACACCGCGTGCTTTCATTTCCTGATACGAACACGCAGTTAACGAGTTCTCTCATTGGCTGCGTGTTCTAGTCTTCATGTGAGCACATGGCTTGTGGTGTTTGTCATGTGCTCTTACGTCTATTGTCTAGCCCCAGCCTTCTTAACCCATTATTAGTTTATTATGTTCACCTGTTTGTGTAAATTATTTCTGCTTATATTCTCACCATGTCTGCTGTCCTGTGCCAGTTCGTTGTCATTTATACACCTGTCCTGTCGTGTCTAGGCCTGTCCAGCACTGCTTGTTCCTGCCAGCCCAGCCCAGTCAAGTTGTTTTTGCCTTTTTATTAATGTTTTTCCCCACAGGGTTTTTTGCTTTGCTGTTTTGCCTTTTATTAAAATTTTATTTTATTATTAATAAAAACCCATATAGTTTCTGCACTTCAGTCCTCGCTCCCTTTTCCCTACACCAAACCCTGACAATAGTAACATATAGTGTATCTTAAAGTTATCGTATCTAAACATTACAAAACATATTGTAACATACAGTATCATATTGAATCATAGCTTACAACAACACAACGCAACACAATGTAACGCAACACAACACAACACAACACAACACAAATGTTCAACATTTCTCTAAGCTTTGCCTGGCATTTCAGATGAACATTTTTCAACAGAACTCACAGAAGTAGTCTGGAATTGCTAGATCCATAAAAGATTGAACACGATGTCGCCATGCCTATGATTCCCAAAAGTGCTGTCTAACGGAGCAGCTTACTAGGCTTTGCGAATTAACCAGGGAATCTCAAAAAATGTCAAGCCTGGCAAGAAACCAAAAGTCGCTCTTGAACTTCAGAAGATAAGTGGCTCTAGATTAGTTCAATTAAAGGTGCTGTAAGCATTTTGGAATATCATGCATCCACTGACAGTTATCACTAAAGTAAGTGTCCTGAGAAATCACACCTCTGTCTTTGTGACAGCCTTAGGCTCTGTAAACAGCAGGAAGAGTCATGGGAGCGGCTCACACTTTCTAAAATACATTTATTATTTATTTAGCCAACCAGAAAGCATCTCTATAAAGATTATCGGAGTACTATTTCTACATGGTATTTAAAAGCTATATGAGGGCAAATTTAAGACATTTTTAAGACCAACCCAGGAAAATTTAAGGGGAAAAAAAAATAAAATAAAAAAATAAAAAATAAAAACAATGTATAGAAGGTGATCTATAAAAGGTGATCTATGTTCTAAAGAACATATAATGAGTTGCACTTATAGCAGATTTTCAAATTAGAAATACAAAAAATGTTTGCAAAAGTATGTTTTAAGTATAGAGGTTTAAATACCTCTGTATGTTTTAAGTAAAGAGGTTTAAATACCTCTGTTTTTTCACCATTATAGTGTGGAAATACTTTTATCTTCTGATCAAACCTATTGTACAGTATATATACCTCAATGACAGTGACCGATTCTATAAATATAAGTCTTCATCTGCTCCCTATAGACATTATACGTATAGCGAAAAATAGAACACAGATATGTGGTATATAATGACATAAATATTTTACAATTTTCATTCTTTGTATTTAGTTCAAATGTTTAGCAGTTTAATACCCTCTGCCAAAGCATTGATGACATTAACAGCTGGATGTGCCAAAACATTCTTCAGTAAAACAAAGAGAAAAGCCATTGCATTTGTGAACAGAGACGAGGTTCTCAAGGTGAATGTGTACCTTGGCTCTAGGGGTCAAACAACCAAAAGTAAGGTCAAGAATCTTGGTGTGATTCTGGAGTCAGATATAGTAACTAAATGCAACAAAACCAGCTTACTATCATCTAAAAAAAACATTGCAAGAATTAGATGCTTTGTTTCCAGTGAGGATTTTGAGAAACTTGTTCATGCTTTATCACCAGCAGGTTGGATTACTGTAAAATAGACTCCTCACTGGCCTTCCCAAAAAGACAGTCAGACAGTTGCAGCTCGTACAGAACGCTGCGGCCAGGATTCTGACCAGAACCAGAAAATCAGAACACATCACAACTGTCTTCAGGTCTTTACAGTGGCTTCCTGTTACAGTCAGAATAGATTTTTAAATATTATTACTTGTCTTGATTTTTAAATATTATTACTTGAATACAAACCCAACAGATCACTCAGATCATTAGGGTCAAATAAACTAAAAATTCCAAGAGTTCAAAGCAGGGTGAATCTGCCTTCAGCTACCATGTGCCCCGTTGCTGAAATCAGCTTCCATAAATGATCAGATGTGCTCCAAAATTAGGCAAATTCAAATCAAGACTGAAAACACATCTGTTTAGCTGTGCCTTTACTGAATGAGCACTGTGCTATGTCAAACAGATCACACTATTGTGTCTTTCTTTACTTTACATTCTTTCATCTGTTTTTTAATCATTTAATTTAAATTTAAATTTGAATTGAATTTAAGACTTGTTTATATGATTCAAGGCCTCAATTCACTGAAATGTAAGACGTCTTAAAACTTTAAGATTCACAGTTCTACTTATTTCCGCAGTTAATGAATTGTCACCTGCCAAAAACTGTTTGCTAGCATTATGTCAGCAAGACTTTTGCACCATTGTTTGTTTTTTTCAGAATTACTGTAAAATTAACCAACCGAACGAGAAGTTTAAGAATGTGTCACAAAGAATGAACCAATTGTTAGGTCATTAAGAACCCAGTAAGTACAAAGACTTAAGAGTCAGAGATTCAATCAAACAAAGAAAGTTTACTGAAGATAGTTTGCTCCGTTTACAATTTTAATCAACAACAATTCCATTAACTTGAGTTGACTTGACAGGTTCCGAACTATTCCAAAATTCATACTGCACTTTTGTCTTACATAATGTTATTGTTTTGTCTTGCTGCTTTAACACTAAAGTAGTCAACATTTGAAGTGGATCATCACCTTTCATTAAAATTGTCTTAAAACTATTGAACAACTCCCATTTATTTTCTAAAACATTTCTGATTCACTTTGAATGTTGACTACTGTATACTATAACTATAAAACCATAACTCTACTCATCTACTACTTGCTGAATTCCTACATCAAACGTTTAATTATCATATCACAAAAAGGATGAAAGCGATAACTATCGGGAAACCCATTCCTTATTATCTTTTATCTGTAAAACTTTTATTTGTAGATATCCAAAGGTGGCAATGAACTTTTTCTATTAGAATAGCAAAATCTGGTAAGGGAACGATACTCTGCCCACTGAAACCGGACAGTTGCAGAGACCTTGAGCTTTGATGTATTGCTCACTGCAGTAGAGAGAATTTTTGTTTACTGTGTAAAGGTTTTCTCAAGGATCCGTGGAGGGTTAAAAAAAAAAGAGAAAGTGCTCTGAAGAACATGAGTCAGCGTGTAAAGCAGACTGTGACAACAACAAGCAGCACAGATCAAGAAAAACTCACAATGCCCTGTGAATGGCACAGAAACCGTCTCCCCGAGAGATACAAGGGAAGGTACTCCTTCTGTTTTCTAAAGCCCATGAAATATTCATCATTCAGACTTGGCTAATTCGGGCCATCAAGATCTTTAAGGTGAGTTAGTGTGACACAGATTGTCAGAGTCGGCGAGGGAGGGAGAAAGAGCGAGCAGTCATTTTCAGACTATTTGGTTATGCATTAAAAATGCATGGGATGAATTACATTCTATTCCTGGCCTCTGTTGAGGAATTCACACTAGGGTCCAAAAATCGAGCACTTGGCAAAACAGAGAATAAGAATAACTTTAAATTTCCAATCTCAGAAACTTCACTTGAGCAGAAAAGACCAGTAAAGTGTTCAATAAAATATGGTTTTGCTAAATATTTTAGAGTATGAAGAAAATGTATCAGTCACACTGCTTTAGGATTTCTGAACACATTATTGCAAAAAAGGTAATTTTCGTGCTACTAGCTGCATCAAACAGAATCGCAAAGTAAAATGAAAATGAGAAGAAAGAATGAGTAAATCAAAAAACTGGAGAAGAATGGCTGGAATCATGCAACAATTTAAATTAGAATGGGTTTACATTACATTAATTCAATTTGATCCACTTGTTCTAATGAACTAAGTCCATTTTCAAACTATTTTACAATTCTGTCTTTCACAGTTCACTATTCTTTCTTTTTCAGATGTCCTGTCCTATTGGTTGATCAAAAAAATAAATAAATAAATGAATTCTATTCAATTCACCTTTATTTTTATAGCACTTTTACAATGTAGATTGATTCAAAGCAGCTTCACATAGAAGGTTATAGTAAACTGAAACTGTGACAGTCCAAATAAAACATCAGAGCTAAATATAAATATAGAAGAAGAAGAAGAAGAGAACTGAAGAAAAGAGAAGAAGTTGATGGACAAACAGAAGAACAAAACTAAACGTAAAAGAAGAAGAAGTAGGGGTGAATGTGATGGAAAAGAAGAACAAGAACTAGAAGTACAATAAGACGAAAAACAAGAGCAAGATGAACAAAAACCAGCAAAAGAAAAAGAAGGGAAAAGAAGAAAAACAACATAAACAACAAGACTAACAAGAACTAGAAGAACAACTAGAAGAACTATAAGATGACATACAAGAACAAAAAGAACAACAAGAATTACAACAACAAACATAAAACAACAACAGAAGAAGAAGAGAAGAGAAGATGAACAAGAACAACAACTAGAACAAGAAGAAGAAGAAGAAGAAGAAGAAGATAACTGAAGAAAAGAAGGCGATCAACAAGAACAATCACTAGATGTCCAAAAAAAAAGAAAAAGAGAAGATAACAGAAGAATGAGAAGATGATGAAAAACAAGAAGAACTAGAAGTACAAGACAAAGAGCAAGAACAAGAGAAACAAAAACCAGCTGAAGCAGAAGAATAAAAAAGAAGAAAAACAACAAGAATAACTAGACAAACAAGAAGAAAACTATGATATAAAAGAACAACAAGAACTACAAGAACAAAACAATATATATAAAACAAAAAGGAAGTAGAGAACTGAAGAAAATGGAAGGTAGTGTTGGAAAAGCAGAAGAACAAAGAGGTCAAGAACTAGAAGTACAAGAAGAGGAATAAAATAAGAGAACAGAATGAGAAAAAGATAATGAACAACAAGAATAACTAGAGGTACAAGAAAAAGCCAAAGAGCAAGATCAAGGGGAACAAAAACCAGCAGAAGAATGAGATGAAAAAGAAAAACAAAAACTATAAGATCTAGAAGATGACGATATACAAGAAGAACAAGAAATACAACAACAATAAAAACAAGAACAACAACAACAAAAATGAAGCAGAAGAAGCAGAAGCAGAAGAAGAAGCAGAAGAAGAAGCAGAAGAAGAAGAAGAAGAAGAAGAAGAAGAAGAAAAAGAACAGAAGAAAAGAAAAGAAGAAGAGCAACAAGAACTAAGCTACAATAACTATAAAGTATGACCTTATTTTACATCTCAATACCTAAACCCAACTACTACCTTACCACCAATAAATACACAGCTAATTAATAGTTTATTGAGCTAAAAGTTTTAGTTATTGGTTTCCTAAAAGTGCGAATTGTACAATAAAATAAAGTGTGACCGAATTTTTCATCTAGAACAAGTCCACATTTTTTTAAAGGGGATGTTCTGTCTGAAGTCAATTCATTGCAGAAAATATGACTTCCTGAAGTTCTCCATCTCTGGCCCTCTCTGCAAGTTCAAAGACGACGGATCTGGGTTCACTTCTCTCTGAGCGAGCACTTTCAAGCAAACTCCTGGCACTGACAGCACGCCTTTCATTGCTTCTGGCCAAACATGAATGCAATGGCCCAGTGATTTGATGGAAGCGTGAGAAAGGATTTTGGACGAGGTAACAGTAGGCTATGAAGCCATGACCACAACAGCGGTATCAGGTCAATGCACATGAGTTTACGCAATGGAAATGTCACATTTTGAAGCCCTCTGAAGGCAACGCATCACCTTTATCTCGAAGACAGATGAGCTTGGTTCACGTCTCTATGAATAACTGTGCTAGGCTCCCCACAGTTTGAATATATACACAGGAAAGTCATCCAAAGGTTTGAAGCAAGAGCTAAAAAAATCTGTAAAACTTTGGCAAACGCTAACACGTGAAGAGCTTTGAGGAAATAAAGACCAGCGGTCAGTTATCTCTTGCTTTCATTTACCACACTCTAGCCAGTTAAACCTAATTGTATGAAAAAACAACAACAACAACAACAACAACAACAAGAACACTGCTATTAATAGCTTAATTGACAAGCAAAACTGAATTTAAGGGTACCTATTATGCCCCTTACCAGTAGTCATTTAATAAGTCTAAATAATCTTTGGTGTCCCCAGACTGTGTCTGTGAAGTTTCAGCTCAAAAAACCCTTTAGATCAGTGGTCCTCAAACTTTTTATCACCACAGACTGGTCAACGCTTGACAAATTTGGCGTGGACCAGGTGGAGGCCATGACGGGTAAAAGCCGATGGAGGGAATTTAGCCAGGACACTGGGGTTACACCCCTACTCTGTGTATGGGATTTTTAAAGGCCACAAAGAGTCAGGACCTCAGTTTAACATCTCATCCGAAAGACGGCGCCCACTGACAGCATAGTGTCCCCTTCACCTTACTAGGTCATTAGGACTCACACTAATCACATGTTAAGCACCCTTTGCTGGCCTCACTAAAGCCACTTCCAACAGCAACCTACTTTTCTCATGTGGTCCTCCATCTAGGTACTGACCAGGCTCAGGCCTGCTTAGCTTCAGTAAGTAACCAGTCTTGGGCTGCAGGGTGACATGGCTGTGGCTTGGGTGGGTTTTGGACAGCTTTTGGGCTGGAAAAAGTCAGCTATATCTGGCAACACTGGTTGGCGGTTCATTCCGCTGTGGCGACCCTTGATAAATAAGGGTCTAAGCGAAAGAAAAATGAATGAATGACAGACAAAGCTTTTTAGAAGAAACTAAATAGGAATCTTCTTTGAAATGTTATTAATATCTTCATCATTATGACAAATCTGTCTGTCTTTCTGTGACAAATAAATTACATAAATATATAAGTAGTTTGGTGTTGGATCTCTCTTTTACATTGTGACTTGAATAAATGGGTCGTAACACAAATGCAAACCCTCCTGCTATTTGCATTAAAGGTGTATTTAAACATGATATTGTACATTGTTCTTGAAAATTATATAAACGTTTTGTAAAACGATATGAAGCACGCCAAACGGTATGCTTGTTTTAATTAGATTGTTTCCTGTATTGTGGACACACTTCTCCCAAACCCCTTTTATTACTTTAGAAGACTTCAACAGTCATAAAGGCCAAGTGGTATGTTCACTTGCAAACAGTGTGTGTAGTAACTCTCAAATCTGTGGAATGAGAGCATAAGTACTTAAAAAAAAGGGAAAAAAGTGACCCCAAGCATCAGTAAAGCACTAAAATAATCATGGGTTGCTGCTGCAAATCCTGCCGCAGTTATCTCCTCTTGCCCTTGCTTTCACTGTTTGCTCAGCTGGCAAAATCAATATCAGAAAGCAACTCAGAGCAGCTCCAATCATAACCTGACCAAACCTGAGGCCTTCGCTATTGAAAATAAGCCATCAAATAGAAGTTAAGCTTCTTCAAAATCATTTTAATGCTCTGCAACCACACGGCCTGTCTTTATTGAAAGAAACGATCAATAATGCATGTTAAGCAATACCGTAGTCTTACTGACTTGTGACTGGCCTAACAAGCGCTTTTTTGTGGTGCCCTCTGTGCTAATCCAGTGACACGTCAACAAATAGGGAAGCAAACCATGTAAACTATCTATTGGCAATGCCAACACTGCAAAATCCAAATCAGTTGAGAAGAATAAAGGGACAGTCAGTTGACAGCATCTTTGTACAGTACATATGGAAGGAAACTGACATTTAACACTGGAACTATAACACTACAGTGTTTCCTCTAGGATTTTTTTTCCAGCTGTGGTGGCAGGCACAGACCACAGATCTTCCAACTACCTATGGCATTATTTCAATGTCAGATGTCGTGATCGCAGTATACAAGTCGAGATCGGATCCATGTAATACGAGTATGCGAATCTCCTTGCTTGCAAGCCGATTTCCTCTGTTTGTGCACAAAACTTCTTACACCCCGCAAATATATACTGCTCAAGAGCAGATTTTCTTGTGCGCTCAATTATTTCAAAGTGCAATTATTTTAAAGTACGGATGCATTCTTTCATTCCTATGTGGTAATTTTCCATAGTTTTTCAACATAAACATGCTCAACGGATGTGAATTACTGTTATACTCACATCTTGCATATTTTGAAGCACCACATTTTCACATTTTTAGATGCCACGTCAAGTTAAAAGCCACTTATCAGTGTCAGTTCCAAAGCAGTGGACCAATTAGAAAATCACAGGAGACTGGGCAAGTGTAGCAAGTTTTTGTTTACAGGTTTCTGTGTGGCCGGATACCCTCAAGATCTACGCTAAACTTAAAAAAAAAACAAAAAAAACATTACCACGTTTTTAGCCTCAAAGATGCATCCAGTGTGAATGGGTCCTAGGAATTCAGTGTAATTTTCATATTCCTTTGAGCTGAACGCATGAAAAAAATTCAGCAATCAGAAATGGCAGCCTATTATACCGCCTGGAAGTATTCCATAAGTGTTGGGTTATATGTCAGTAACACCTCTGAAGTTCCTGGCTGTGCTAAAGATTCTTTCTCTTTCAAGCTCTGGGTCTTTTCATGGCTTGGTGTTAGAAATCTAAACCCAGACCTAAAAAAAAATAAAGAAAATAAAGAAAATAAGGCTAAACCTGCTTTCGAAAAATGTCAGGTTATTTATAAAGGCAAGCATATTTACACAGGGTTTTTCAGTGGTGACATATAACATGGTGGATGTAATGAAATTACCTTTAATTATCACAAGATTCACTTGTTGTCATGGTAACTGTGATGAGACACAAAAGTTCTGTAAGTAATGACAGAAGACCAGTTATATACTCCAGATATCAACTTAAACACACTTTAATTGGCATTGTGAAGTGCTAATGCAATTAGACTAAAGTAGAATTGCGTACAATGTTTTATTTTTGTTTTAACCTCAATGTTTAAAATAGACGTTTAAGTTTATGCAATGCCATTACAATTTCTGTAGGTTTTAGACTTATGTTATACAAGTAATACTGTTAGTATTAAAGTTTTAAAAAGGACATAGAATGTAAAAGACAAATTTTAAAGGAGTTTAAACACAATTGTGTGGCAGTATTCTTTGAATATAACCAGCTTTTAATAGAAAACATTTATCAATTGTATTTATTATAATCACACTTGATGAAAACAGTCTTTATATACAAAATACTTTAATTGACATTCTCCAATTCTACATGTTATCAGAGGCGAAAAGCCCCGCCAATTGGTGACCATTTCTCCCTCATTAACATAGGATGATAGTCTTGTTTTTGAATCTGCCACTATGCTCACACGTAGGCATTTATAGCTCCACCCTCTATTGAAAAGAGCATAATCTCAT
This sequence comes from Danio albolineatus, assembly GCA_903798035.1. Classification (NCBI taxonomy): domain Eukaryota; kingdom Metazoa; phylum Chordata; class Actinopteri; order Cypriniformes; family Danionidae; genus Danio; species Danio albolineatus. The sequence goes on along the minus strand of CAIGQQ010004826.1, from coordinate 684,025 downwards.
TTGAATTTCAAGTGACAGTCACCAAAATGACAAAATGAGGATAAGGAGCCATTTTAATTGCCACTCATAAGCATGAATGATAGTCTTGTTTTTGAATCTGCCATTATGCTGACACACACGCATTCATAACTCCACTTTCTACTGAAACAGAGCATAATCTCATTTGAATTTAAAGTGGCAGTCAACAAAATGACAAAATGAGGATCAAAGCCTATAAGGGGCCATTTCAATTGTCACTCATAAGCATAGGAAGATAGTCTTGTTTTTGAATCTGCCACTATGCTGACACAGAGGCTTTTATAGTTCCGCCCTCTATTGAAAAGGGCATACTCTCATTTGAATTTAAAGTGGTAGTCACCAAAAAAGCAAAATGAGAATCAAAGTTTATAAGGGGCCATTTTAAAGAGTTACACAACTTTATTTGTGTAGTATTTTGAGCTGAAACTTCACATAGACACTCTAGAGACATCTGGGGCATATTTTGCATATTGTAAAAAGGGGCATAATTGGTCCCCTTTACGTTTGTCTGTTTTATTTTTTCAACAATACAATTATGACATAACTTGACTTGAAGTACAGCATCATTGACATCACTTTATGAGTTGAGTTGAGTTGAGTTTATTGGTACCCGTAGGTAGATTCTTTTTGGAGTAAAGTTTGGTATTTGATACAAACAATTAATTAAATCACACATATGCTGTACCTACCCACATGTACACATACAAAAGTGCCTTATAAAATATTACAATTTATTCAGAGCGACAATAGATGATGGGACAAAGCTATTTCCTGTAACGTTTTGTCCTACTAAAATTCATCTGAAACCTTCGACCCGAAGGGAGCAGGATAAACTCCTCAGACAGTGGATGAGAGCTACAGCTACTAATATTATGGGCAATCCGTAAAAGCTGCCTACTGTACAGGGAGTCAATACTCAGCTGTGATTCACCAATCAACTGCTGGACCACCTAATAACCTGGCTCAGTCTATGTCTGTTTTTAAGGCACAGACTTCCAAACCATGCCACCAGAGCGAAGTATAGAATAGACTCAATAATAGCACAATAAGAAAGGGTAAGCATGTTGGGTGCAATGTGAAAACGTGATAGTTTCCTGAGACAATAAAGGCACAGTTTGCCTCAAAGTTTAAAAAAATGCTTAATAATGGTACCCAAATATGTGTAGTTCTCTACACATTCTACTTTTTGACCCCTGATTTTAGTCACCTCAGCTGTATGATTCCTTCTAAAATCAATAATCATGTCCTTAGTTTTTGTTTAGTTTAGTTTTAGGTTTAACCACTGAACACAATGATCCAGTATGGGACCAATGATGTATTTTTATGATATATATGATATATAAATAAACAGTTCATAACAAAATTAAAATTCTGTCATTATTTAGTCAGTATGATGTTGTTCCAGCCTTTATATGTACTTTATATGCACATAAAAAAATCCCTCTTGTTCTGATGTCTTTTTAATTTTCAGAAACACACAGAAAGCATTATAAAGGATTTAAATGTCCAAAAAACAAACAAATAAAATAAAATAAAGCCTCTTTACAAGACCATCAGTACAACAAATCACATTTGTGCAGTATTTCGTTGAAGTGTAACGCCACTATTACAGATTTTTTTAAATATTTATATATAAGATGGTTTAAAAGTACATTTTGAGACCAGATGAGTTCTGTTCTATTTTTTTGTGCTGTATTACAAAAACACAAGAATGATTTTCATGTAAACAACTCCCAAAACATTGCAATAATTCAGGGTTTTCTTATTTGCCCAGCCATTCACACAACCCAGTGCTGAAAACATATAGTTATCCTGGATCATCTTCCCCTCAAAGCCAAGAAAAAGAGCAGTGTAAACAAGTAATTTAGCAGGGACAAAGGGGAAAGAAAAAAAATAATAAAAGATTTAGCCTAACAACAAAGGAATTCTGTTTCTTCCTCAGGGCAAAAAAAAAATGTTGTAAAAGTTTAAACTGAGAAAAAGGGCAAACTGTGAGAAAAAGAAAAGAAAAGAAAGCAATTAATGTGTACACACAGAGTAAAGTAGAACATTCAAACTGAAAGGTAAATTTGTTCTATGACGGATATTGAGGCGTATTAAATATTCAAAATGTAATTTCCCATCTTTTCGCTGAAGAAGTCATACCATCAGTGCAATGAAAACAAAATGAATGATTTCACTCCATCACTCGCTTGGTTTTAATAAAAAGTGAAGTCGTTGAAAGTGTACGTTACTAAAATAATTGGTCATGATGAGCCATGGAGCCTTTTCACGAGAAGTTTCAAAGGTCATCAGCATCGTAAATTCTATAAAGTATTAATCATTTTGGTGACACTTTAGAATAATGATCTAATAGTTAATGATAGGTAATTTATTCACTAACATTAACTAATTATGAATAATCTTGTAAAGCATTTATTAATCATAGTTCAACATTGATTAATGCATTATTAAAATCCAAAGTTGGGCTTGTTAACATTAGTTAATGCACAGCGAGTTAACATGAACCAACAAAACTTAAATAACATTTAACTTAAATAACATTAACAAAGTTGAATATATATAGCACACAGTAATGGCCTGTTTCCACTGGGTGGTACAGTACGGTACGATACGGTGCGGGTCACCTTTATCAGGCTTGCTTTCCACTGCCAAAAGGGTGGTGTACGACAAAAAAGTTTCTCGCCATCATTCTCACTCGAGGAAATGTCAAAGTAAAGCTGTACAGGTTGTTCACATACTATATGAGAAGCACTTCTCACAAAACAAATGCTATACACACATTAATACTGGTGTATAACTGTTCATTACTTTCTATGAACAGGATTTGATAATAACCGCAAATCAATGATAGGGTGAAACAACCTACTGTAATGTCTGCAATTATATAAAATAAATAAATAAAAGCGACATATATAAACACATACAGCCCCTTACAGTCTCCGATATGTTACCAATTACAGAAAAACTACACACAGCATACATGTCCTTATTAGGCTCACAGTCAAACCTCTCATCTGTAACTTAAATCTTCACATGTAACCTCTGCTAGAAAGTAATTCCGTCATTACGAGTTTATAATAGTCCAAAAGGGGATGTTAAAAGTTAAACATGGCAGTTTGTTCATGTTTTAGGTTGCTGAGAGAATCATTTTCTCCTTTGTTTTTCCGGCTTCTCTCTTGTTTTTTCGTCTTCACTCTCGCATTTGTCTGTTTCTGAAAGGATCGGATGTCAGAAGCACTATTTAATAATCAAGCACTATATAATAAATAATTAAACACGCGTTATTATCATTATCAGGTTCGTAATTTCAAATTAAGACGTGCGACGAGATCTCTGGAGAAAGTGAAACTGCTCGCGCTTTTAGACGGGCCCGTAAAACAACAACAGGACACAGTAGATTTTGTTCTTCTTGGCTTTGTGGCTGTTGGCTTTGTTTGTGGCTCTGTGGCTCGTTATATGTATATATTATTACGGTGTAATGTCTCGGCTGTGTTTTTAAAAACGTCGGTTTCTTTGTTTTCATTCTTCTGCTTGTGTATTCACCTGTGTGTCTAACTCTGCCTTTTGGTACACTTTCGACTTGCTAGGTACCCTTTGCAAGGGGTACCCAAAAAGTGGTACAGTACGGTTTGCTTTTTGGTACTCCTTGACAGTGGAAAGGGCCATTAAAGTGTACCGAACTGTGCCATGCTAATTGTTTCTTCATGTTAGTAAATACATGAACTAATGGACCATTATTTTAGTGTTACCAATATTTGTATTTTAAAATACTCATTTAAAAAAATAGAAAATAAATAAATAAAGCTAAACTACGTATTATATCATCCTTAGATCATATTATCCAAATATATTTGGATAATATGATATATTATGTATATCATGGTAACGTATATGTATGGTAACATATAAACTTACTCCTTTGTTTGAAAATCAGGAAAACACAATCATGGAGTATGTTTTTTTTTTTTTTTGTGACAGTTGGAAATAAGAAAATTTGAGGTACTCTCCCAGGTGGGGTACTTTATCCAACCAATCTAACTTCTCAACTGCTGCTGGGAAACAGGAAATGTAAAAAAAAAGTAGGTAACACTATATTTTGATGGTCCATTTGAGTATTAGTAGACTGCTTAATATTTGTTGTTACTGACATTTAACAGACATTTAACTAACTATAAGGAACTTTGTAAGTACACGTCAACTTACACTAAACCTAACCCCCACCAAACAGTTTACTTATAGTCTAATGAGAATTAGTTGGCATGTAGATGAAATGTAACTTAAATTCAACAAACGGACCATCAAAATAAAGTGTGACCAAAAAGTAAAATGTGATAAAGTAAAAATAAATGGTGTTGTTATTATAACATCTCATTTTAGGGCCTTCTCCTTGTCTATACATTTCTTAATGAATAAACAATTTGAATGAAATATTTTAACAAATACATATCATGATGCCACAAAGACTGTTGAAGTATCTTACCTGCTAAGTATTCTATCATGTCATTACATCTTATGTTATTTTATGTCATGTCATCATATGTCATGTTGTGTCATGCCATACTACGTCATGTTATGTCATTTCATTATTTTTTAAACCAGATCATATCATACCGAATATACAATGTAATTGACCCCTAAAGACTGTTGAGGGTCTCTTACCTGACGAGAGTCCCATCATGTTATAGCACTTTATGATATCTTGTGTCATGTCATATGCAATGTTATTTTCTACTGAGGCCGGATGGGGGCCAAGTGTGTCTAAATGATGGCATATTTATAAATCTTGCATGTCATCATTAAACTTGTCATAATGTTATGTCATATTATGTCAAGTTATGCCATGGCATCTTGTGTCATGTTATATTAGCAAATTAGCAAAACTTGTTTTACCTGCAACATAAATTTGACCGCCCCAAATACTGTTGAGGGTCTCTTACCAGCTACTTGCTGTGTCATGTCATCTTATGTCTTGACACCGTATGTTGTGTTATGTCATCTTATGTTATGGCAAATGCTATGCTAATTGCTACTAAAATCAGACAGGGGCTGGTGTAACTAAATAAAGGCAATTTATAATATTATTATTATTAATATTAAAAAATATAATAAATAATATATAAAATAATCTTATTTATATAATATTACATAGGTAATAATATATAATATAATATAATAATCAACAGCACTTTAATGCCCCATTAACACAGGGCATTAGCATCAATGCTTCCTATTCATTTTGAATTTGGGTGATATCAAGCGTTGCGCAACTAAATTGTAGATATGTCGGCGCTGCTTCAGCAGTGTTGCTTGCTGCAGAAGTTGGGAATTTCTCAACTTTTTAAGCACCAACGTAAGCGTCAGCCAATCAGATTGCTTCATGCAAATGTCCCAGCTCAGACAGTAGCTGATTGTGGACTCATTTCATTGGCTGACGCTGCTGTCGTGTCAGCCCCAACTTCAGATCAAGCATTGATGCTGAAGCCCCATGTGAACCAGGCATAACTGACCCCACAAAGTCTGTTGAGGGTCTCTTACCTGCTAAGTGTTGTTTCATGTCATCTTTTGTCTCGTCATATGATGTTATTTGCTACTTAGCTCAATCAGGGATCAAGTGTGACTAAATGGCAGTAAAAAAAAAGAAACGAAAAGCATAAACAAAGACTGTGGAGTGTTTTCTTACCTGATAAGTGTCCCACAGACGAATGGTGCAGCGCAGAGGAAGTTCTCTCATAAGAAGATTGTTCATCCAGCGGAAAGCAAACTGCAAATACTCCACCTCATACAGCTGCATGTGGCGATGCACAGTTTCTGTTCAGAACAAAAATAACAACAATAAACAACCTTCCTGACGTCAATCACCTCGTTCATCCATCACAAACAATTACACCATCATTAGAATCTCTTCAGTCAAAATTGGGACCAAACAATAAATGACAGGCGCTCGGTGGACACAACACAACAATAACACTTATTCCCATCGACATTTTTTTTTTCTTCTCGCGCACAGACACCAGACGCTGTTCATGCATGACAGCCTTCAGGCCATAAGACATAACACCCTAATAAAGCCATAAAGAATATCGACGTCCATGCCATCATGCGCTCGCCGCTGTCATGAAAGCATGAGGTAATTACTCAGCTGTCAGGTCAGTGTCTGAGAGTGTTATGTTTGAGAGGAAACAGCAGCTTTATTTATGGCCATCTCTTTAATCAACACAGACGCGCTACTGATGGGTGGTGTAACATGCATGACTGCGTGTCCCTGCAGAAATATAGCCATCTTCATCTGCCACCTGACAACCATGCCATTTTCCCGGCTGTCACTTGAACTATGGGTTTTGGTACAACAATAATAATAAATAAAACAATATATAAGCATTCATTAACATACAAAGTGACTACAGATATTTATATGCAAAATAAGGTAAATAAATGTTAATTTGAATAGCTTATTAATCATTTACTGAATAATCTTTAAAATAAAAAAAACACCAACTATTCTTGAATAACTGGTTTTGTAAATAATCCAATAGTTAATTTAGTAATAAAACATGACTTATTAGCAAAGTATATAATTTGTAGATGTATTTATGAACTGCTTACTAACATCTATTAATGTAGATTTTTTTTTTTTTTTTCTCAACAAAATTCTCAACAAAAACATCAGGCAGTCAGCAAAAGGGGTAAAGAAATGCTTAACAGACAAAACCATTAACGTTTTGAAGTGGCCCAGCCACAGTTCTGACTTAAATCTAATTGAGAATCTGTGGAGGGAGCTAAAGATCAAAGTGAAGGACACCCTAATGCATACAGATGCATAGAAAATGTTAGCATAATGATTAAACGGTAAATAATAATAATAATTATAATATTAATAATAATAATTATAATAATAAAAAATCACGAGTAGTTGCAAACATCTTGTACACACACACACACACACACCTATAAAGATCAGCTGCTGCCAAACCTCTCGCTTGCCTTGACAGTGTCATTCTCACATCCAGCTCTCCACAATAAACAACTTACACTCATTAACACTGAATACATCACACTGCCAAGACAGAGAACATGGACTGAAACAAGCACAACACTTCAGCTTATTAACACTGCAAATCAAAATCAACCTCTTTCTAAACTAATTAAACGCTTAGTGACAGATAAGGATGTCCAAGATAATGAAAACAAAACAAAACTTTTAATTAAACTTTACATTCCAAGTTTATGTAAGTAATGTATTTATAGGGTAATCATGGTGTAAATGCTTTTGTTTTTCCTCCGTTGTTTTGGCATTACATAAATATGTGTAAAATCGGAAAAAACAAAAATAAAAGTAAATAAGACAACAGGTTTAACATCTGACATTTGTAAATACTTTACTTTCACATTTAATCCCATATATATGCTGATTGTTTTATTTGAAATGTAGCCGCAGATGGCAATTAACATGTTGTTTGTTTCCTAGCCTTGGTTATATAAAAAAAAAAACGATGTAAATTTTGTCTTTACCATATAATTGCAGGTTCTCAAAACTATTTTTCAAGATTTCAGTTTTTCTTGCAACATAATTACAAGACACACACATAAAAACGCACACACACTCACACACAAATAAGCTCTCAATCCATAACTATGGGAAAAATAAAAAATAAAATAAGATCCCACGATATTTATGCTTCTCTGATTTTACGATTTATACTCATGTTTGATATGTTTTATATGTTATGCTTGAGTACAGCTTTTTTGTTTTTATTTAATCAACTACAAAATACATTTTTTAGATCTAAAACAAAGACGTTAAGAGAATATATTTACTAAAATAACACACACAAAAAATGCCATGTTTTCAGACATGCCAATTTTAGACAACACAATATACTGGTTTCTTCAAAAAAAGCTCAGAAATAAATAGTTAGTGAAATAACCCTGATCTTAATATTAAAAAATCTTAATATCTTTCCCAAACCCATACCATAATTAATTTTGTGTACTCTACATCCTCAAAAGATAACAAAACAAAACCCCAAAAAATGAGCCAAAAGAACAGATTCCTCACACATCCAACAAAGAGATGCATATTATTATTATTATTATTATTATTATTATTGTTATTATTATTATTATTATTATTATTATTATTATTATTATTATTATTATTATTATTATTATTATTATTATTAAATACATACCATTAATTATAAATAAATAAAGTAAAAAAAATAATAAATACAATAATAAATAATATATACAGAACAAAATAAGAAAACAAAACAAAAAAGAAACAGATTCCTCACACATTCAACAGAGACGTCTATTCTTTTATCTCTATATAAAATAAAATGCATAACTACAGTACATAACACTCCACATGTGTCCACTAACTGCATGTTTTATTCCAGTTAATTTGTTTGAGTGAGAAAGAAAGAAAGAAAGAAAGAAAGAAAGAAAGAAAGAAAGAAAGA
>CAIGQQ010004826.1:655568-668068 GCA_903798035.1 Danio albolineatus | reverse complement strand
CTCAATTAGTTTCTAATTTGCTGCTTATTATTATTTATGTTAGTGGTTGGATTTAGGTATTACTCTACTGTAGGTCTGACTGGGGATGCAGAATAAGAACTAACAGTACTAATAAACCACCAATTAATAGGTAGGCAATAATCCACTAGTTCAGTGGTTCTCAAACTGTGGTACTTGTACCACTAGTGGTACACAAGCTTCCTTCTAGTGGTACGCGGAGGAATCTCTGAATAATTAAAGTAAAAAAAAAAACAATGAACACACTTTTAACCCTTTGACACATACGATAACACCGATGTGATCAGTAAATTGATTTTAATAGGCTAAACCTTTTATTAAAGTGGCTGACAATAATAAATATTCTTAATTTGAAGAATAATCTGCCTCTATTTTGAACTGTGCGGTGCTGTAGCTGCTTAATTTGGTATACTACGCAAATGTACTTTAATAGCGGCTATTATGATGGTACTTGGAGAGACAATATTTTTCTGTGGTGGTACTTGGTGAAAAAAGCTTGAGAACCACTGCACTAGTTAATAATTGGTCCTTATACTTACAGAATAACCACAATAACATTTGTCAGAAAGAACCTTGACTGTTTTGCGTTTCTAAATTTGAAATTCGGTCTGTGTATTAATTACTGGCATCATTTCAGTCAGTGGCTCTCAAAGGCACTGCATCCATAACAAAAAAGCGAGTGTTGTGCAAGCGTGACCTCCGCACCTGAGCGGTGCATCTGGATCCGAGCATCTGGGTGCACATGAACACTACGCACCGATGTAAGCAAGACGGGATGGACAGCTCACAGCTGCGAGGTCAGGTGACCTTCGGCTTCTTTGGTTGATGTTCGGGGGCCAGATACCTGCAGGGAATGCCTGTCATGTCTTTGGGCCGCTGCGGGCCCTGACAAACATGCTCTAGCTGTACCCTGACTGAGAGGAGCCATATGGTGATGGGACAGAACGAGCAGGTCCTGTGAATAAAGGTGTTGGAGCGTCAATCTTCTGCAGCATCGCTACACTGTAGGTCTGTCGAATTTTGATCATTCATTGAAGGCGCAACACAGTGGTTCAGAGGTTAGCAAGGTTGCCTCACAGCAAAAAAGTTGCTGGTTCGAGTCCCAGCTGGGACAGGAGGCCTTTTTGTGTCTGTGTGGGTTACCACTGTAAGTTTGGCTGTTTATTAGTACTTAAGGATGATTTATACGTCTGGGTCAAGCGCACGTGTATGCTTCAGGGCACCCTTCGCGGAGTCGCATAGTCCTCGTCGTGACAGTAAAAAATGTAACTACACGTTGCATTGCTGCATAGCGCAAGCTGTGTGATTGGTCAGCTTGGTAGCTGTGCAAAGTGTGGGCAGCGAGCTGCGAGCCCGATGGAGCGAGTGTTTGCAAGTGTCGAGTCCCATGAAGGAGCTCCAGTTGTTTTCAGTTTACCTAATAATTAAAGTTGTTGCATGTACGCCGGTTCCCGCCTCTGAATGGGAGAGTTTTAGCTACTTGTACATTAAGGTAGCGTTCAGAAAAAACAAAACATCTGCAAAGAAACTCGATTCAGGGCAACATACCATAACCTACTACCAGCTAGCTTTTCGGAAGTGTTATTGCAGAGCAACACAAAATGCACACATAAGTATAAGTACATGGCTATGCGCAAGGCATGCACAATGGTCACGGTGATTGTTCAATGCAGAAGTATAAACCAGCCTTTATTCTGCATGATCCTATTCTTCATCCCTAATCAAACCCGATACCTAAATCCAACCAAAAATTTCATTAAGAAGCAAATTAGGAGTTCATTGAGATAAAAGTCAAGTTAATGGTTTGTTAATAGCAAGACTTGCACCCTAAAATAAAATGTGACCTTCTGTAATTCTGAAGCCAAATTGCCTTTGAAAATAGGACTACTGATGTAACAACTTGATCCCTTTGAAAGAGATAATCAAATAAGATCCCAAAATTTAAATATTCATGACTTCAAATAAATGCGTTTAACGCTGTAGTTTACATTAACTTTTAATCATTTGGCAGACACTTTTGTCCAAAGCGACTTACGTATGAGGTATTCAGCAATTGAATGAAATTAAGAGGCAATACAAACAAGAAGTGCTCTTTATATAAGGGAACTGAGTAAGAGCTAGAGTAAGAAGGATGAGTTTTTTTTTTTTTTGCTTCTTTGTTTTTCTCTCAAGTGCTCAAATGTTTACTAAAGAGATGGGGTTTTCAGTTGTTGCTTGAATTATGTCAGTAAATCAGAGAGTCCACATGCAAATGGGACGTTCAATCCACCAGCGATGAACATTGAATGAAAAGGTTTTGAAAGTGACTTCAACACTCACTTAGTGACTGGAAATTATTAATGATTTTAATTAACCATAGCATATTAGTGACTGTTGAACAGGGATTAACAGAGGTCTGTAATACTATTTTGCCAGTAAAACAGAATGAAGATCCCATGCAGATAACATGACGCTACCTTATTTTAAATCTATTTGATTTAAACATTATTGCTTTACACAGCGGGTGCCCTTGTAAAAATCTAGCACTCAGAGTACAATCCTGAGGGCTGGAAAACACCCATACACTCTTTCATTCCAGCATATGCTGTGTTCCAGACAAATCATTATTGGGCGTTTTCTATTTCCTGCTTAGAAAAAATGTGTAGAACGCGACTAGAAACATCTGATCTGTACACTGCTGCTTATTGTGCTCACCTGTGCCTTCTTGTTGGCATAGCAAACAATACAGCACCTTTTCTTGTAACATTAAGAATTGCCTTTATAATTCAAATGTAATTTGAGTAGAAGAAAAAAATCTGAGTTCAGGTTTTCAGCCATATTGACAGCCCTACTAGACTGAAGGTCTGGGCTTAGACCTTCCCAGCAGCTGCACGTTTAAAACCCCCAGATTCATTAGCTTCGGAAGAGGCACCATCACCTCCGTTCGGGACGGGAGAGTGACCAAGCATGGTACGTTCCTCATCGTAGTGGTGAATAAAAAAAGTGCAAAAAGGACCGCCTGATTGATTTACATCCCCAACTTTATTACAGGAGAGAATATGATGTAAAACACCGTGACAGTGCCAGATCTAAGAGCAGCCTGATTAAGGTCGACATGTGCCGTCCTTACAAGGGGGAAATTTGGAAATAATGCGACAGTAATCCAGGCAGCCTGATGAAGATGAGCATGGCAGAAACCCAACTCTCCAGCGACCAGCAATTACGCCCTCCCTCTCTGGCATGTCTTTTATATATGGAAAGTGCAACCAAAACAGAGTAAGGGCTGTTCAAAGGACAAGATAAAGGGATGTTGGGAAGAGAGAGCTGTAATGCATTAAAAATGCAAGGATATGCGCACTTTGACCTTGCTGCATTAACTTCCAACTGAAATCCTGGGGGTCTTGTTGCTTTAAGTACTCTAGAAATTTTATTTTGTGTGTGTGGTAAAAATTAAGTAAATATACTGTTTACTGTTTTATTTTAACAGTAAATGTCAAGGATAACTAATATTTCCTAAGTAACATTTGTAAAATTTACACATTTTCTTCAAGTAATAAATTAACTAGTTGAAATAGTTAAATACAAATATTCATTTACATGTAATATATAAATATTTTCTAATAATCGCAAATAAACCCACGCTGGGAAAAAACAAAAAATTATTTTACTTTTTTCTGGAAGCTGGTGTGCCGGAAAAAAAGCATAATAACGGCCGTTAAATTACAAACATTCACTGTAAAATAACAGACATCAAAAGTATTAACAACTATAATATAATAATTGATTTAATTAATATCTGTTATTTTACAGTAAATTTCTGTAATTTAACAACCTTTTTTTTTCCTCCCCTGGCACCAAGCTGCAGAAAAAAACAAAAAAAAACAAAACAAAAACAAACAAACACAAAAATGTAAAAAAATAATGGATATTTTTTTTTATATACAGTGTAGTCAAAAGTAATTATTTAGTTGGCCTAGAAAAACGTTTACATTCATTTATGCTATGAGGAAAAAAAAAAATATATATATATATAAATGAGCTGAAACACATTTTTTTTTTACATTTTGGGGATAATTTGTTTTACATTTTGTTCACTTACATTTATAAACAAACAAACAAATAAACAACAAATTAACAAACAAACAAATAAACAAAAAAATAAACAAATAAATAATTTTGTGTTGCGAAAACATGAAGAAATGGTGCTGGTGTAACTACATTGGTAGAAGATGTGTAGATTCCAGAATGCTTTGCATGGGATTCAATTAAGAAGAGAACATGTTGGCAATAAAAGTTATCTTAGGTGTTTTAATTCAAGAAAAGGCTTTTTAGAGTTTATTCTTTATTAGTTTAAATATTAAGACACATTTTGAGTAAGTTTTTGAGTTTTGAGTTTACTGCCTTGCAGAAGAGTAGTACTCTTGCTTTGGTGTTGCCAGCTTTATTTAAAGCATCGATGCTTGTTGTGTAAATAGGTCATAATTGGGGTAATGCTAGACTTTTTTTTTTTGAGCTCATTAATTTGTAACTAACATAATTTCCTTAATTTGATGAAAATGATATTCCTTTTGCTAAAATATAACTTAAATTTACTTGAAAATTTTAAATAAATCTGGATTCAATGCAATCAATGAACTTCTACTTTATTTATAATATACATTATACAGTATTGACAAGTCGATTACTTTTGATTTAAGATTAGTCAAACTTGCTTGAATCTTACTCACACAAATTGTGAGGATTTTAGCAAGTAAATGTTAAGTCAGTTTTAAGATTTTTTTTTTCAGTAAGGAAAGCGAGAAAACAAGTCTTCCCCTCAATTGACCGCAGAGAGAAACCAATAGCTTTTCTGTTGTGACCCTATTTTCTTGGCATGCTGTCCCTGCTGGCCCAGGTGGCAAGTATTAAAACATACTATTGCTATTTGCGTCTTGTCCTACCGAGTCGAACCAAATGATTTATGCTGTGAACACAGCACGCTGACCCATAGGACTGAATCAAGAAAAGTGATTATCTGATGTGGACATGAAATCCCCACCCAATTGACTCGATCAAATTAGGTTTGATCAGAGCAGATTAACTAAAATGAAGGAGTAATGGGAAATGTGAAAGAGGTGTTTGGCATCTAAACTTCACTCGCAGAAAAGCTCATTTCTGTTTGAGCAGATGTTCGGACGAGAAACTGAAAAAAAAGTCAATTATTTACGCAATATCATATGACCAACTGTGCTGATATTTAGACCAACAGCACACTGGGGAGATTGAAATTGCTTTTATGCTAAATTTAAATTTACATCATGTCAATTCTAAGGATTACATGTCACGTAATATCAGTTTCGGTATGCCAATGAAAATGTTAAATACTAAATTGTAAGAAGGAAGGCACAGTATGTCCAACGGTTGCTTGTCTCAGATGGTGTATTAGATCACATAATAAAATGTATTTTTCATGTCTGCATTTTTTTTTGTAGATAGACAGACAGACAGACAGACAGACAGACAGATAGATAGAAGGGAGTGGGACAGACAAAAAAAATAAGAAATAATAAAATAAAACACCACGTATCTGTCAGGATCACTCACTGTATCTTTCATAATTACCCTCACAGCAGAAGATATTGTATAGTTTAATACTGGCGAATAAAAAAAGGCAGGCAGTGTGCGCTTGAATCTCAAATATCAATTGTTCCTTTTCATTGGTTTCTTTGCAAGGCACTTCCAAACCCCATTTGAATGTCTAATAGAAGACATTATCTGTAATCAAGAGTGGCTAAACACAATAAATGTGACAGGCGAAAAGCTCTGGAGCCTGACAATGTGAAGGTTACTCAAGAACAAGCCAGAGTACAAAGACTTCAACTGATAATGCACACTCACCAGCCTCATTAAACCAGATGTTAATGTGCTTATCTCGCTGAAATGCATCACATTAGCCAATTCAAAACTGTTAGACTGATGCAAACTAGATGAACATCAGGATTCAGGACGCTACGCTTAATGGATGTTCAGTTAAGTCCTAGTTGTCAGTCAATAATTTGGGGTAACATTTGACTTTTGATTGCAACCAGTCATTTGAAGACTATTCATGGTTTTATGACCTTGTAGCTAGATTACTGTAATGCATTATTAAGAGAAGGTTCAGTAGACCTACTAAACAATCTTCAGCTGGTTCAAAATGCAGCTAGAGTGGCCACAATAACTAAGAAATAAGATCATATTAGTCTGGTTCTGTCAGAATTGCATTGGCTCCCAATTGAACGTGGTATACATTTGTAAAATCCTGTTGATTACTCGCAAATCCATGAATCGCATATAACTCCCCAGTATTTGAGTGAGCATCTACTGCAGGTGTCACCAAACTTGTTGCTGGAGGGCAGGTGTCCGGCAGAGTTTAGTTCCAGTCTAATAAAACACACCTGAACAAGCTAATCAAGGTCATACTGGGTATACTTGAAACCAGACTTCCGGCCCTCAAAGAATGAGATTGATGACCACTGAGCAACTGTATTACAGCCCTTCATGTACAACTGATTAAACCTAGAATATCAAAATCGATTGTAGGTGGTTCTACAATATCCATTCATATCTGTCGTCTAAACTTTAGAAGTCTCCCTAGACCTATTTAGAAGGAAGATACACTTTGTCAGTTTAAATCTAGACTAAAGACACATCTCTTTGCATTAGCATACATATAAAACAAACAAAACTTTCAAATCCCCTGAGGCACAGGTGTCAAACTCAATTCTTGGAGAGCCACAGCTCTGCACAGTTTAGTTTTAACCATAATTCAGAGCTGTGGCCCCAAAAAACTGAGTTTGACACCCCTACCCTAAGGTATGGTTAAGTTTCATTAATTGGAGAAAAACGAAAAAAGATTACTTTCCAAAAAGACACTCCAAGAACAAAAGGATATACGCTCAAATTTATCTGTCTATCTCTTCTTATGCCCAGGTTTGCATAATCTTGGATACGGTCTGTATCCAGAGCAGATTGTTGTCTTGCACAAAAAAAAAAAAAAACTCAATGCTGCCCCACATGCGCTATGAGGAGATCAATGTGTCAAGAACGGAAGATTGTTCCAGCATGTTCCTCAGTGGCAGATGAGTGTCTACATCAGGGTTCACCAATCTCAGTCCTAGAGGGGCCACACCTGCCTGGTCTCAAGTATACCTAGTAAGACCTTGCTGAGCTTGTTCAGGTGTATTTGATCAGGGTTGGAACTAAACTCTGGACACGGGCCTACTAGGAAAAAGTTTGGCAACTCCTGGTCCACACAGATTATTTTGTCAGTCAGAATTCTTGCCCTAAAACCTACATGGATCTGCAACTTTACCTTGAAGGACGCTTATCATTCTTATGGCTACAGACGTTTATAGACTGCAGTTCTGCCTATTTTCCATTTGGCCTGGAAGGATGAGAACTAGTCCCTTGACTGAGCCAAAGATGGTTTTCATTGTCCATCATTGTGGTTTCTTGCCACTGTTGCATTGGTGTGCTTAGTTGAGGTTGGTTGAGTTGCTCTTCAGTGGATCGTCCTTAAACAGTGATATTTATATTAACTGAATCAGTTTTAATCTAACTACATTCCACCTAGCATTCTACCTGCCTGATATGCTGAATATGCCCCATAAAGTGAAATATTGTTACGCTTTTATTTGATTATTTATTGTTCATCCATGCAAAAACAGCTTTGGCAATCTATATTGCAAAAAGCACTATGGAAATAAAGATGACTTGACTACTGCTCGTCTTTCAGATTGGTATTGGTATTGTTTGGAAAACGAATGAACTTTATTTGTAGGTTACCAAAACTTGCGTTGTGTTCAAATACTTTTCAACCTTATTTCGCTCTGAAGAGTTCTGTAAAAAAACTGATTAAATAAGCTGGAATAAAAAATTCTGTTGGAGCACAAATACAGAACTGAGTAGGCAATCAAAGTGAAAGTGGAGGAAAAAACAAGCAGCTCTATATATAGCGTTATAAAAAAAAAAAAACTGATGAGAGTGAAACACACACTACATCTCTCTCTATTTCCCATGAAGAGAGTGGAGCAAAAACATCAACAATATGCTCCTCCTGCGGTCTTTCTCTCAGAAATTAAAGCAATCATTGGGTCTAATGCAGGCTGAAGAGATAGAGGCCTTGTGCGGGAGGAGAGGAGAGGGCTTCCTGTCTCTAAGAAATGGGCATTGAATTCTGATTACGGCCACCTAATAGAAAGTAATGAGAGAGGCTTATGCTCCAGTGCCTTCTGCTTTCCTGGCCAGAGCAGCGAGCGTTCTCCACTAAAGGCCAAAGCACTGGTGCACTGATTGGGGCTGACACTGCAGCTGAAGGGGGGTGGAGGGGAATAGGTTAGTCAGAGACAGAGCGAGATAAAGAGAGTGAGGACACGGGAGGAAAAAAAAAAAAAAGAGGAGAGTACGGAGTTAAGTAGGCTGTGCTTCACAGAGGGTTACGCACCATCAATCCGGCTGACCAGCTCCTCCAGTGCCTTTACTTTTCTCTGGATCCCAGGCTGGGCGAAGGTGTAGTTGTCCTTGAGGGAAAAGAGAGAAAGATGAGAAACTCTAAGCCACACATTAGGAAACACGTTTGATGAGCAAATATTTCAGCGATGTGCATTCATGTACTGATTTAGTTCATGACCTTTTGTATGACACACGCATACTGAAAAATGACTGTTCGTTTAAATTAGATTCAGAAAGTTTTCCCTAGAATATACTGTAAGTTCTTGTCAGCCAGAAAGAGTAACATCTCAGGTAAAACAACCCTTTTTTTAAAATTACAAAAATCTATAATATTAATATATTGCTTTAAGACAATAAATTGTGCAACAGTACCTGCATTTTATAGTAAAAATACAAACTATATAAATAACATTCATTTGCTTCCATGGATATTTTGTTAATAAACATTGTAGTATCATTACATGTTTTTTTTTACATATCTGAGCCCAATCTAAAAACAGTCCAATGGTGTAACTGTCTCGCACATAGTTCAAAAAAATTAGGCTCTAATGCTGCGTTCGCACTAGACATGGATGAACATGATTTACATGTTGAGTCAATGCAAATTGATGATACGCGCAAATGAGGCGGCGCAAATGATGCGATTCGTATGAATAAAGCGTTTCACACAAATGAAGCAGTGCAACTTGAGCGTTTTGCTCGTTTGATGGGCTTAACGGGTATCACTCGAGTTGTAAAAATCTGAACTTCAGTGGACCTTCACGATGCGTTAACCAATCAAAAGCTTTTGTAGGGGCGTAATTATGATGTAACGCCTGTTGTTGGTGTCCCGATTGGAAATCCTCTTGCTGACACCAAAGTGGGCTTGGTTCAGTCAGAAGCCCCTGAAAGCCTCCATCATCCGGGTATAGTTTCTTAAGCAGTTTATGAACTCACAGAGCTGGGTGCACCTCTGAAAGGATCTAGTGCACTCAGACAAGGTGCCAAACAAATATATTCACTGTTTTTAGCCTTCCTAAAGTGCATAGACACAGCTATTCTCTCAATAAAAATCCATGTTAGCCATTTAGAAACGAAGCTAGAGTCACTGAGCGGACATAAGCACTTCCCATGACTAGGCCTGTTACAATAATCAATATATCGACTTATCGCACAACACATGGACATGACCTCAATCATTTTGGTGATGCCTGGAGGTGTCAGTGTGGTTAAAAACAATGTAGTATTTACTATAAATTACTTTAGTATATTTTCATGCAGGTGTCTTACAACTGAAAATAGATATCGCGGCCTCTGTTACTTTTTTGTTAACGTTTATTATTATTATTTATTTATTTAGGATATGTGTTTTCACATTCTGATTCCAACACCTAATTATTAAATGGTTAAAATAGCTATAATTAACTTAAATAATCTTAAGAATAAAAAGTTATTGGTTTTTTGGAGGAGTGTACTTGCATTGTGCTATCATATTGTCATTCTGGCATAATAAAATGAGTGGCATAAAACGGTCTTAAAATGACAATAATATCGTTTATCGCAATACATCTGGGTGCAATATATCGTACAACAACAAAAAACAGATATCGTTACAGGCCTACCCATTACGCAAATCTGCGTCTATTGTGAGGTCAATTTGATGCACGATGAATTTGATGCGTGAATGAAGTGAGTACACTCAAAATGTTCACGCGTCTATTTACGCGAGAATATCACAATTTATTCACGTCTAGTGTGAACACAGCATTATATATTTTTAAAAGTGCTTTAAATATAAAAATATATAAATATTACAAATAAGGAATATGGTAAGGTATGTACAAGAGACAAATTTAAATAGGTTTCTGTTAAATAGCATAAACAAAACAAACCAGAAAAGTGCTGTGTGTGGTGACAATGTCAAGTATTGGCTGTGTTGACTGTTAATGAAGTCCTGTGGTCTCAATGTCACACATAGCACCGGATACAGCACACACCAAAAACATCCCATGCATATGCACATGTATGCAGGAATACATGCACTGCCACCCATCCACAATGGAAAAGAAACGGTGTGCTGGCATAGCTCAACTGCGTGCTGGGAATAGTGATCCCTATAATTAAGTGATAATATTCATCAAGGTCCTGTGGCCCACAGTGCAGCTTAATTACCACATTCATTTCAGCCTACGTTAAAAGACCCTTCTTGACCAGACAGCTACTTAAAAGACCCCCACCCACCTCTCTTCCCAAGCCTCGGTGGGATTCCCTTTGCGCTCCTGCTGGACGAAACTCACCACGGCTATATTGCCCATAGAAACGGAGCACAAGTTCAGCTGTCAAGAGCCACCGCAAAACATGCAGTAGGTTAAGAAATGATAAATTGGGTGGTTTGCTACGCTGTGATTGCCAGGTATGGATATAATTAACAGAAGCTGAACACCCATCATTCAAAGCAATAGAACAGCTGATTTAAAAGGGGTGTGCGTACAAAGCAAATGACAGACTGTGTGTGAATGTATTCGTTGTATGGGAGGGGGATATTCCACCGTAAACAGGTTCAAAGACGCCTGCTGTGAGAACACTCCAGTAATGTTTGAAGGTTATATAAATGTGTGTAGGACGAAGTACAGCTAAACAAAAATAAAGAGAGATTAGATATTTAACTTTTTCCGCACCAATGACGAGATATCTCGTCAATTAAGAGATGATACTTTCCCGTCATCGACAAGTTATTACGGCAATCTGTGTTACAGGTGTATTACAGTAAGGGAAGTCCTAGCGAATGTCTTGAATTAGTTATGAGTAGGGCTGTGCGGTTTGGGGAAAATATTTAATTGCAATTTTATATTTTTGACAGCTATTGGAATTTCGATTTGATTCACAGTTTACTTTTGTAGTCAAGCTTCAGCTCAAAAATCTGTATTGTAGCTTCTTACTGGTAAAATGCAGTGGGTAGAACTGAAAAGATATCAACTTGTATAAGCAAACGATTCTGAAGTTGTACTTTGGTTGCTACCAGATTGAGTGTCACTGGCAATACTTTAGTTGACTTTTTAGCAAGACGCTCCTCGTATTGAAAGCCTGTGGTGCTTTTTCAGGTGCTGGTTGTTGTATTTCCTCATGCAGTGCCAACAATTCTGCAATAGCTTTTACAAATTACCTGGTTTTGTTTGGTGTCCGTGACTTTGAAACCAAGATATTCTCATATTACTGACGTGCTTAATATCTTTGATATTAATTCATTTATTAATGCTTCTGAATCGGTAGATGCCATAATTCCACTTGTTTGCGCTTTCCTGTTTGTTTGCTTTTTTTACTGTGAATGTTCAACATACTTTGGTTGCGCAATTCTGTTTGGGCAGAACAAAAGTGTGGGTTAAACTTTATTTTGGGGTTAGGGTTGGGGTTAGGGGGTAGGGTTAGTGTAAGTTGACATGTACTTGCAAAGTTTCTTATAGTCAGTTAAATGTCTGTTGAACGTCAGTATCAACAGATATTAAGTAGAAAGTCTACTAATACTCAAATGGACCATCGAAATAAAGTGTTCCTAAAGTGTGCTCACTCAATCGGCTAGTAAGACTGTCACACACAGACGGCAGTCACGTATTTGCTCTGGGTGGGGGAAGTTAAATAATAATAATAATTTCATATTGCAGCCTCTTGCGATTAGCTAATTGCGATTCAATTTTGATTAATTGCACAGCCCTAGTAACGGTGCTTCTGGGTTCCCCGAGGAATGAGAAATACGATGATCAGTGTAGACCAGATTGCCTGTAAAAATTAAGAGTTGTACAATTTGCTTTTTGTACACAATTTGCTTTTTGTGTATGTGTGTTTACATGTGCATGCATATAAAATGCACTAATTGTAATAAAAAGTCAAAAAATTTAGCATTTTAGGATAAGTTATCGCATTCAAGTGAGGATAAACATGAACACATGAAGATAGAATGTTTATGTTTGTTGCTGTTTAAAAGCAAAGGCTTGGTTGTTTATTTATATTTATAAAGTTCATATATTCCTGAAAAAAGGGCATATATATATATATAT
>CAIGQQ010004826.1:616722-627885 GCA_903798035.1 Danio albolineatus | reverse complement strand
AATAATAATAATAATAATAATAATAATAATAATAATAATAATAATAATACAATCTTCACAGACATAACTTTTTCCCAATTATCACCGATGACAATTTTATGTCGTTGCTAATTTAATTAGTTTTTAATCCTCAGATACACCTATTTTTGATCAAACATAACATAATATTAGATTTGTTTTGTGGATATTTTTGAACAAACATAACATTTTCCCAACTGTCACCAATGACAAATTTAGGTTAAAAAAAATTAAAACTAAAATCCTTAGAGAAAAGTGTCAAATTTGTTTTGTGAATATTTTAACAAACATACAATTTTCTATCGATTAACTATCGCCAACAAAACCTCAATTTTGTTGCTAGTATAAGAAGACAAAAAAAATTAAAATAAAATAAAATAAAATAAATCCTTACAAACAAATATCAAATAATAATTCTATAATTCTATTTTGTTGCTAATTCAACCTCGTCAAAGCTAATAAAGTTTTGTAAATTTCAAATGGATAAGTTCAAACTGCCTGAAAAAATTCTCATTTATGAGAAGAAACACAGTCTTGTAGTTGTCCTTTAGGAAGACCAGACCGTGTTGATTTGCAATACGAGACGAATAGTCACAAAAACTCCCAGAGTCCTGAGGCAGAAAGCTGCTTTGTGGTGTCCTGGCCTGAGGGTTGGACATCGCAGATAATGGCTTCTGCAGTAAGCTGCCTGCTTTAACACCCATTTCTCATTTCCCCTCTTCAGGGCTGAGAATACAGATGGATTTGCTCCTAATGGATCCACACGTGTACACACAGCAACCAGCTCAGCTAGCAAGGGACAAACAACGCAGTCATTTTTTCCAGGGGCTTAAGGTCTTCCTATTAATAAGTCATAACCCTTCAAGCAAGCATTTAGTTTGACTTTAAAGAGAACAGACTGCAGAGGAGGACATCCGCTGGTTCATAGCTGCGAGATCGCACACAAAACAACTCCACAAATATGCACAGTATCCTCTTTTTTTCTTTACTTAAATCTACTTTAGGATGTGCACTTTCTGCACAAGCCTTGATTTCCATATTCTGCTCATGAGCCCTTATTTTCAAGGAATGTTCAGGGTTCAATGAGAGTTGAAAATTAGCTACTGTTCCTCCCCTAAAAGTGTCTGAAAAACTCAAATCAAAAACATTTTTGTGCAAAACAATGTGTTATTTGTTATTTTTATGTAACAATATATCATAATTTCTTTCGAATTTAATTTAGCTACAATAATTGTTATGTTTGAAACACCACCAGGCCTGTCGCAATAATCCTTCTAACCCCAGGTATATATAATGAATTAGTAGTTAAATAAATATATGCACTGTAAATACATCAGTTTAACATTAAAGTGTAACCTTGTGCACTCTTGTGCATTTAAACTAAATCAGTTTAAGTTTGTTTTTACAAGGTGAGGAACTTTTTTGAGAGTTTTCAGCAGCACGATAGACTATTCATAGAACTGCATCTGTATTTTCCTTTTTCTTCTTTTAATGAAGGCTGACACATAAACAAAACCTCTTTTACAGTTTCTCCAGAATATGCATCATACAGTGCCATCTAATATAATCAAGCATTTCGATAGCAACTAGATATAAAGTTTGTCATGGCAAACTTTGAGGCTGACTTGAAAAAGCCTGCAGTTTGTTTTGTTTGAAACAGTTTGGAAAAAGGTTAGCTGGATGACAGACAAAGATAGATAATATGAATTAGCTTAAAATTACTCACCATGTTTTCATTTTGCAGCTAGCATGAATAAGCATGTGATTTGTATGCTGCTAACATGGATTGGGCACAAATTAGAATGTTTCTAGCATTAATTAGCATGTTGTTTCTACTACAAATTAAAATGCGAGCATGACTTTAACATAACGTTGTTAGCATATTTCTAGTGTGAATTAGCATATTGTTAGCATTTACAGTTTAACATAAATTAAAGCATGTTGCGAGGATGAATTTTAAAGTTTCTAGCATGAATTAACATGTTCTTACTATGATTTTATCCTTTTGATAACTTATTTATATAAAGCCATATGTTGTTGGCAATCGTTTAACATGAATTAACATGTCATTAACATAATATAACATGTTTACATGCTGCTACCATGTTTCCAGCATGTATTGACATGTTGTTAATATGTTACTATGAATAAGCATGTTGCTAATATCATATGAATAATCAAACATTGAAATAGCAACCTGATAGTAAAGTTTGTCAAGACAAACCTTAAGGCTAGCTTGAAAAAGCCTGTAAACGAAGTTGCTAGCATTAATCAGCATGTTGTTAACATGTTTCTAATACAAATTAGCATGTTAATAGCATGGATTTAACATAAATTATCACGTTGCTAGCATGTTTCCAATGCGGATAAGCATGTTATTAGCATAATTTTAGTATAAATTAAAGTGTTATTGTTAGAGTGCTCCTTCTAACACGCTCCTAAAAGATTAATTAGCATGAATTAACATTAGCATGATGGTGTCGCATCGCTAGCATATTTATATTATATTTTGTGATGTTTACATGATTTTAACATCAATTTGAATTACATTATCATGGTTTTAACATGCTCTGTTGTCAGTATGTTTATTGTATGAATTACATGCTGCTACCATGTTTCCAACATGTGTTTGCATGTTGTTAACATGTTCCTGTGAATTAGCATGTTGCTAATATGATTTGAATTTATATTAGCTAAAATAATCAAGTATTAAAACAACAACTTGACAGTAAAGTTTGTCAAGCCAGTAAAAGTAGTTGGCTAGCATGGATTGGGCACTGATTTGTACGTTTCTGGCATTAATTAGCATGATGTTAACAAGTTTCTTTAATTAAAATTTTGCTAGCATGGCTTCAACATAAATTAGCAAGACGTTGCAGTTTTCATTGTAGATTAGCATGTTATTTGCATGATTTAGTATGAATTAAAGTGTTATTATTAGCATGTTCCTAAAATGAATTAACATTTTTTGTTATAGCATGAATTATCCATAGCACGATCATATCACATTGCTAGCATATTTCTATTATAACTTATGTTGTAAATAGGGTTTTTAACATGAATTAGCATTTCATTACCATGTTTTTAAACATAAAATATGTTGCAGCATGTTTTTTGTATGGATTACATGCTGCTACCATGTTTCCAACCCGTTAACACGTTCATATGAATTGGCATGTTGCTAGGTTGAGTTTAGCATGTATTAGCATGTTGCTAGTTTGTTACAAGTATCAACTAATAAATAATTACCAGGTAACCATGTTTTTCTTTTGTTTGTTTAACATAAACTGATGTTATCAGAAAGTTCCCTGTATGTATTACACATTGCAACCATGTTTCTAAACCGTGTTAGCATGTTGTTAACATGTTTCCCATAGATTATCATGTTGCAAGCACAATTTTAGTATAAATTAGGATGCTGTTAGCTTTTTTCTTTCAATTAGCATGTTGTTAGGATATTTCTAGTAACAATTAATACAGGATAACCATTATTTAACAGATAAGTCAACTGAGAAAAAGTTCTCATGTACAACAACGACCATGTCGCTAATATGTGTCTAATACATTAACATGTTGTTAGCACATTTCTAGTAAGAGGAACTTTTCTAGAGCTTTGAGCAGCACAGACACTATTCATAGATCTGCATCTGTACCTCCTTTGTCTATTTTTTAGCAAAGGCTGACATGTAAACAAAAGCTCTTTTTTTACAGTTCCTCCAGAATGTACATCATAGAGCGTCATCTAAAATAATCAACAGCAATGATATCACCATCCATTGTCAAACACAGGAGAGCGATACAATACTTGTAATTAACAACGTTTTTCCATCTTATGCTTCTAAACGGAAGTGCTCTCCTGAGACCTAAACACAATCACGCACGGATGTGAGAATAAAATCACGCTAAAACTATATTTCGAGTTAACAAGCACTCTGAAACACCGACACACACACACGCAGAGAGCGCGACATGAACAAGTTGCGATGGTGTGAAGGTGTAAGGAAAACAAAGGGTGGAGAAAAATCATTAGCACCTAAGAGAATCTGCTTTGTACACACAAATTACCGCAGTAATTAGAGACAAAATACCACAAAAGCTTGCGAGGGCCTGGAGAGCATTTCAATCTAATACCAGCGAGGAGGGTTGATTCGCTGCATACAAATGCTCTTGATGTGTGAAGAGACAATCGTCTAAAAGCCAGTGTGTGTGAGAGAGTACATTTCTGTCTATACGCACTTCAAACACGTCGCAGTAATTGGGTGTTTCTTTAACTGCGGGCACTTCTGAGTCTCGAGGGTGGAATTTTATGAAAACTAACAGAATTTTCTTTTTCTTTTGTTACATGAAGGTCATTTTAGTTTTTGAACATTTTTTTACACCTTCGTTTTAACTTTCCCAGACGTGCACCTTTAATTTTTAAATGGAAAAATTCACAATAAATATATTAATTATTCCATGTTTTTAGCACTGAGATTGAATTTGATGAACATATTTGCAATTTATTTTCTCATTACTTTAAGACAGTCTAAAATGTAAAAAAATAAATAAATAAATAAAAAGTAAATAAACATACTACATGAATTCTAACACCTCAAAAACCTTAAATTATTTATTTCTTTATATATATATTTATTCATATATACACAGTTCTGTCTGGATCTTGAATCTGTTTGGCTGATAGCCATGCAATATTTTGCAAATAACAGCATTCGTCCAGCCTCTTAACTCTTCACCCTTGTGTAATACTCCACCCACATACAGCAACAAGCAGAGGACACTCTACTGTTTGGCACAAATTGCTGCTATTGGACAAAATAATGTTCTTTGGCTTTTTTAGGTCGAGAATATTGTTATTTAGATTGCAGCTATGCAGTTTATTTATAAGGATAGTGCCTATTTTAAAATATTTATAACTTCTGAGCGCGTCAGTGTCCATTAAGCCTGATTTACTTCTGCAGAGTGATCGCTGTGACCCATGGTGCATGCAATGCGCATTATCATTCATTTATACTTCTGCACACTGTTTGTGTTTTTTTCTGCAATAACACTTCCAAAACGCTAGCTGGCAGTAGGTTTTTATGTTCCTCTGTATCGAGTTTCTTCGCTGTTGTTGTTTTTTTCTGAATCTAGAGCTTCTTCACGGAACTACACACTTGTAAACATTCGCTCCATCGGGCTAGTGCGGCTCTCACCCCCGCCCACACTCGTCAGCACTGCCAAGCCGACCAATCACAGAGCTTGCACTACACATTGTTGCGACGTAGTTGTTACATTTTTGTAGGTGCATGTCAGCGTCAGCGGAGCATATGTGTGCGCTTGACGCAGAAGTATAAATCAGCCTTTAGCCTAGAGCAAAGACGGTTGACGATGTTCATCCACAAGATGGCGACCACATAATAAGCCCTTTAATGATAAAACAGCGTAATTTCTAACTACAGCATACATTATTAAACAGGTAAATTATATTCCAAGTCTGTCTTTTGTATTTTGTAGTGCAGTATTTATACCATATAATTGTAATGTGTTGAGTGTGAGATGGGACTCGGGAATATCAGGAATGTATGTATTTTGTGTTGGCAACTCTTTGTATAACCCTGAATTATCTGTTTGTTTCGAATGTGTCTCCTGTTTTTGTTCCTGCAGACTATTTTAGTAAAAAAAAAAAAAAAAAAAAAAAAAAAAAGAATAAATGCCTGCATGTGTTTAGCGTTTTTCCTCATCACAAACAAAACAGTAATCTTATTGCATTTCTTTGGCTTTTCAGGGTTTATTACTGTGATCTCCTGATTGCAACAGAGAACTACTGGGAAATCTTTGCAGACTGATGTCATTTCATGTCATTCAGCCTTTTAATTGTAAAATGTCAGCAAAATCACCTGTTTTTCCATCACTTTAGACATTAAGCTAGAGAATTATTTAAATACTAGTGATGTTGGTGAAGTAGCAGCGGTATCTGCTGTTCTGACATCAGCTGCAGATGTGAAGGAATGGACGAAGAAAAGGCATTAAAAAGCATTTTTAGACTCTCCATATTTGATTCTCTTTTTTCTGTACACGATAATGCTGTCGAACCGTTGTATAAACGCAATATCACACTTGTAGCAGCGCAATGTGGATGCATATCTGCACTGCTGGGAGGTGTCTGGCCGAGTGCCATAGTGTCCCACCAGTGACAATATACAGCCACATCGCACTGCTACAAGTGTGATATTGCTCATATTTAGCCACAGTGAAGGCTATGCCACCAGGCAAAGGCTGCATTGAACCATACGCTTGACGCAGAAGTATAAATCAGCCTCAACTGTTACTGTAATGAAACTACTTTTCCAACGAAACTTTAAAGAAAGGGATTGTTTTTATTTTTATTTTTAGCTAATTTAGTTAATTATGACACACTTAAGTACTGTAAATGAATTCAACAGTTCTCTACAAAATCAAATAAAAGAAATCGATTAGCTATGTGTTTCGTAGAATCATAACATATTGTGCAGAATAACTCTATTTTCCAACCAAAGAAGGGTTGCATTTATCAAAATTAGCGCTTGAAACAATTAATTGAGGGAGAAATTGGTTCATGAATTTATCAGCTATAAATTCAGACAAGCAGACAAATTATGTGTATTTTTCCAGAATTTGCTTGACTTTTCAACTAAAATATCTAACATTTGTTTCATAAATTTGCATGCTTATAAAACAATGGATAGAGGACGGAAGCAATGACAAAAACATGGTATTTATGAAATATGGTATCATTTACTGTTTAGATATATACCATTTTAAGTGTTTACTGTATTACAATTAACCTGAAAGAACCAGTTTGCTTTAAATTTAATTTCTAATGTATATGGATTGAGATTTATGTTGATGTTAAGTAACATTTATTCAAGTGATTGCATTACATATTGAGTAATTAAGCTACTTGTAAGACAAAGTAATTAGATAAGTAATTTAAATAGTAGTATATTAATGTAATTTGTGATTAATTACATTTTTTGAAGTAACATACCGAACACTGTTTAGATTAATGAATATAATTATAACTACATATATTTAATACTAATGTCATTTCCACCAGGAGCTACAAATTTTCCCTCAAAGTTATTGTACTTCGTTACCAAGGAAACAACGTTGTTAATGGAGAGCAGACTTGAGCTAAAACAGGATGTAAATTATGTGCCAAGCAAGATAAAACTCAAGGTAAAAGTGCGTGAAATAATTGTGCGTGATTTTCAAACAGGTGCGATTTTTGTTAATTTATTCAGAAAGTGTGAATATTTAATTTGGTGTACTTAAGATACATGAGCTCTGTTTCAAGATCTTACATAAGCGGTTGATTTCCTGGAAGTTCCTGGGTCCTCACTGTGAAGCAATTGAAAGCAGTTTAAAACAGCTGTGTAATGCTGTACTTGCTTGGGAACGTACTTGATACCACCCATGTTCTTGCTGGGGGGTGTTTAATGCAAATGCATTCCAAACTGTGCTTGAATCTATAAAGAGTCTATGCGATGGACCATGAAGCTGGGGTTTTAACTGTACTAGTACTGCAATCCACAACTTCTGTGTATTAATGTTTTCACTCATGTTTGATCTCCCTGATCTATCTATCTATCTATCTATCTATCTATCTATCTATCTATCTATCTTTTATTTGTTTCATTTTAAATTTAATTAATTCATTTATCTATTTATTCATTTATTCATTCATTCAGTTATTAATTTGTTCATTTATTCATACTCATTCATTCATTCATTTATCCATTTATAAATGTATTTATATATTTATTTATGTATTCATTCATATGCATATGTATTTTTATTTATTCATCCATTCGTTCAATCAATCCCTAATTTATTAATTTAATCATTCATTCATTCATGCATTCATTCATTCATCCATTTATGTATTTATTCATTCATTTATGCATTCATTTATTTGTTCAATCATTCCTTCATTAATTAATTTAATCATTTGTTAATTCATTCATCAATTTATTTATTAATTAATTTGTTCATTCATATATTTGTTCATCCATTCATTCCTTTATTCATTCATTCATCAGTTAATTCATTTAATCTTTATTTAATTTGTTCAATCATTTCTTCATTTCTTCAATTATTAAATCATTTGTTCAATCCTTCATTATATATTTATTCATTCATTTGTTCAATCATTCTTTCATTCATTCCTTCATTCATTAATCTCATAATCTAGTTATTAACTCATCCCTTTATAAATTATTTTTTAATGTGTCCATTCATTCATTAATACATTAATTCATTTGTTCAATCATTCCTTCATTTATTCATTTAACTTGATCAATTTTATCAAGTTATACGTTAATTTATTCTATGTAATCATTATTCATTCATCCCTTTATTCAAATATCTATTTTTATATATTTATGTATTCATTCATTCATTATTTGATTAATTTAATTTGTTTAATCATTCCTTTATTCAATCAACAATCCAATCATTCATTAATTTATTCATTCGTTCATTCATTTATTCAACTATGTATTTATCTCTTTATTTATATATGTATTCATTCATTCATTTATGACTGTTCAATTATTCTTTAATTTATTAATTTAATAATGTGTTCATTCATTCATCAATTTAGTTATTAATTAATTAATTAATTTATTTATTTGTTTATTCATTAATTTGTTTATCTATTTATTTATTCATTAATTTATTGGACATTAATTCATTGTATTATTCATCTATTTTTATGTATTCACTTATTCATCAAGTAATTTGTTCATTTAGTCATTCTTTCTTCCTTCATTAATTGAATCATTCATCTATGTATTCATTCATTTGTTCAATCGTTCCTTTATTTATTAATTTACTATTTTTTCAATCAATTATTCATCAATTCATCTATTTATTTATGTATATATTCACCATTTCATTTGTTTATTCTTTCATTAATTCCTTTATTCATCTATGTATTTATTTCTTTTATGTTTTCATTCATTAATTTGTTCATTAATTAATTCATTCAGTTATTCATGCCCTGATTCATTCATTCATAAGGAATGTCTTTATTACAACACTCAACAATCTCACATATCTTTCCAGTATTTCGGAGCCCTAGTTGTCAGCGAGTTAACTTCAAAGTCCACAGGGCCAAAAAACACCCAAAACACCCAATTACAGAGTCTTTCATCAACAAGAAGGAAAAAGAAAAAAAGAAGAAAAAAAAGTGACAGACTGGGCCGCATGGGAATCTTTTGCCATCTTCTAGCAGAGCGGAAATATGGGTATGAGGACCACAACCGCCTGGCTTCATACCGCAACATGTGTCCCCGTCTCTGCTGCGTAAACAGCATGGGTGTTTTATGGCCTTAAATCAATTAGAGACGAGGCAGGCAAGACAAAGTGAATGTGGGGCAGGGGGGTTGCTTTGCGTTCCCATGACAATTCAAGCACCGCCAGGCCCTTTGGATAAGGAGGTTACGTCCTGCCTGTGGTGCAGAGTGAGAATATTCATCATAGATTTTATTCCTGGACAGGCCGAGTGAGGAAAGGCAAGGAGAGGAAACGGGACGGGGCACCTACACGCAGGGGAATCTTGCCGCGACACATTCGTCTCTTTCCCAACGGTGCTCTGCTCCGCAACCACACACACACATACACACACACAGAGTGAATGTATCAGGCCCGAACGCTGGCAGATAGGGAATCAATTTACCTGAATCCCATCCAGGAGCTTGCTCATGCACCAGAAGCTGTCAGCCTCGATGTTCCGCAACACCTCTTCCTGCAAGCTGGAAACATTGAAATTTTCCACCTCTTCCTCTGCAAAAAGCCAAAAGACAAAAGAAAATAAGAAACAGACAGAGAAAGGGAATAAAAGAGAAAGGGAGACAGGGAGAAAATGGAGGGAGGGATGATAAACAGAGACAAGAGTATATACGGTAGATATATTCACCCTAGAAATCCTCAAACTCAAGACTCTACTAGCTTTAGATGCTTTCTTACATCTGAAACTGCTTTTAAACCATGTAAAATACACACACACAGAGAAATGTCATTCTCTGAACAAAAAGGCAAAAAGAGAATTTACAGTCACAGTGGCTCACAGTGACTGAAACATAATCTTAAAAACACAATGTTCTACGCATGGTCCAGAAATGCATGGTCCAGAGTACGACAGAAAGATCAAAAAATAAATAAATAAATAAAACTTGTGGTGGTAACATACATTCTAGACAAGAGAAAAACACACAAGCATGTGGATTGTGATTTTGAAACATTTTATGTGAAACTTGATCATGTATCTTCCACATTTGCTCAAATAAAAATGCTCCAATAAATATAAAACTCAATGTGACAGCATTTGTCTAAAGATTGCAGGGATGTATTTTTTTCATGCAGTAGGTGACACTAATGTGTATGTATGTACATTTATTTATTCTAATTTTATTTTTTTGGCCACAGTATATATTTCAGGGTTTCTTCCAATTTCTTCAAGTCAAATTTAAGACTTTTTAAGACCATTCTGAATAAAATTTTAGACTTATTCAGGGTTGAACACTAAGGATTTTTTCTAATGGCATATAAATAGTTTTTGTATTAATGGAAGATCATGTAAAATGATGTGTTGCTTTAGTTTCCTTTTCCTTATTTGGGAATTCAACAATTTGTTGTAAAAATGTCTAACAGCTGTTTAGAATTGTATCTCTGTGTAATAAAAGACTTAAATATATACAAACAAGTTTTGAGATGGATTATTGGTGTCGGGCCGATCATTACTTAAACCTAGGAAAATGAAGGCCTCTTTAAAGCTATTTAAGACCTACAACACAATATTTTAGTGAATTTAAGACTTTTTAAAGCCTAGGATTTTTTTATATTTTTTTATTTTTAATTTAAGACATGTTAAGACTTTTTAAGACCCATTGGATACCCTGTAGATTATTTACTTATGAGTATAACCTCAGTTTACTGTACATTTATTTATTTTTGTCCAAAATCTGTTGATTTGTCAATAGATTTCAAACATTTTGAAGAAGACATCACAAAGGAAAAAGTGTATCATCACATTTATTTATTTTCTCATTTTATTATATCTATATTTTACGCATTTAAAATTTAGTTTAGGTTTTAGCTACTTAAAGGTAAACTAAAAAAAAA
>CAIGQQ010004826.1:600875-615033 GCA_903798035.1 Danio albolineatus | reverse complement strand
CTATCTATCTATCTATCTATCTATCTATCTATCTATCTATCTATCTAGGCTTGTTTTATTTATTTTTGTTTATTCATTTATTTATTTATATTTGCTTGTTTTATTTATTTGTTTATTTGCTTGTTTTATTTGTTTATGTGTTTATTTATTTTTTAATGATTTGTTTAAAAGCAAGATCTGTAAAAAAAATTGTATGGCTCTCCTTGCCATTAAATTACAGAGGTTGAGAGAGTTTAACGCACTGCAATTTGATAAAAAACATGCAATTACAAAAAAGGCCAGCAAATTAAGAAAAGATCTCCAACTGTTTTTAGCAAATCCTTACAATGCAAACACTAAAAAAAACACTGCATTTTCACACAACAGAAACGAATTAATAAAACACGCTGCATTTTCGCACAGTGCAAACAATTTACGTAATTGCGCTGCATTTTTTCTCAACACTGACACAAAGAACAGAACACAAGAGAGATGTTTTAAGGGGACCCAAAAACTTGACAAACGTTTGAAAGGTGAGTTTATTTATTTTTATTTTATTTTAACATCGTGATTCCCTTGTCTTTTGTATTTAATTAGCCTAAATAACCATAACCTATATAGCGAGGTTCATTACGTTTTAGGGTCCCCTTAAGCATTTCTGTTGTGTATCGTGCTTTATGAATGTGTTGTGAGAAAATGCAGTGCGTTTTCGTAAATTGTTTGAGGTTTTTTTTTTTTTTTTGCAGTACATGTGCGGTCAAATCGCTGAGGATGTTTTCTTAATTTTCTACCATATATATATATATATATATTATAATTGCACGTTTTCTTAAATTGCAGCATGCTAACCTCTCTTTGCCACCGTACTAAGCCCACTTGAACTTTTCTGATGTGCTTGTTCTAAAATAGTCCTCTAAGACTAACTAGTCTTTTAAGAGCACTTTTACAATCTTTTGTAGACATATCTTTTCATTTTCCCTCCTCTATAATACATTTAAAATCTGGTTTCTCAGTTTATGGCATTCAAAGTTTTATTATCCGTTTTCTCTTCCCTGTTCAGATGGAGATTGGGAGATAATTATGTATGGTCTGCCAAAAGTCTAACCATGGCCAAAGACTTCTGCATATTACGGTACACATCCTTGCTTTTTTATTTATCTCCAGGTCTTCCGTGGGTGACTCTAAGCCTGACACTGTTAAATGAACTGAATAGCATGTATTATTGATGTGAGACTAAGAAGGTTCTCGCACGTTCACGCAGGCATGCATAAATTCACAAAAACAGAAGGTGCACGACTCTGTGACCACGCTTCCACCCTGTGAAGTCACCATCACACCATCTGTCTGGAAACATTGCGAAGGAATAGAGCAGATGTCTCTAAACATACAGAGCTGAGCTGACAACATAGCAACTGTACTGTCTGCTGCTGTATAAAAAATTATAATAAAATAATGCATTCCCAATGGTCTCCACTGAAATATTGCTATGTTACAATCACAAGTCAAAAAAATTGCTTATTTAATCATTTGAAAGCAAACTACATGTATTTAACAGTTGTTTGTTAATTCAGTATAACATCAGTAGAACTAAAAAACAGCTTTCAACAGAATCTTCTTGCAATTTATTCCTGTTATGTCAAAAGTCAAGCTTTCAATATAACAATTGCTGAACAATATGAAGAGGTATATTTACAATATCTGGCCATTAAAATATTATAAATATGCAGTCTTATTCTTGCTTTAATCTAAAGCATTTATCCAGGTTATAGTTTTTATAGTTTAGTTTATTACAGAGTAACATAGTAAAACACTTTTGTACACAAATAATTTATTTTGCACATTCCAAAATTAATTAAAAGTTACATTTTGTAGTAAGATTGTGTTTTTTTTTTTATTTATCTTGATCTTATGATTTTTGATTCATGCTAGCAATATGAAATATGTAAAGGCCAACCAAGCCCAGATTTATGAGGGTCAAAAACACTCTGTCCACTAATACATTACTGTGCATGTTTTATTCCAGTTCATTTAGGACTGCGTTTCAGTGACTTACTGAAAAAAATTAAATAAAAAAAAAATAAATAAAAATAATAATAATAATAAGGGTTTAAAACTGAGAGACTGAAAATACTGAGAGATTAAATATATTATTCCAAAGAAACACAATTTGCAGACAAATGGAAACATAATAAAAAAAAATAAATAGATCTTTTACACTTACAAAAAAAATAAAAAAATTTAATTTCCTCACAAATTTATACAATTTTCTGTAGCCCCTCCTACCTAACTAGTTGGTCAACCAGTTGATCGTTTGGCCAATTAGTTGGTGAATTGTTTGGCCAATTAGTCCGCCGGCCGGTCGATTGTTTGTCCAATTGGTTGGTCGGTGTGTTGGTTGGTGGATTGTTTGGCCAATTGGTCAATCGGTGGCCAATTGTTTGGCCAATTGGTTGGTCAATCAATTCTTTGGTCAACTGGTTGATCAATCGATTGTTGGGCCAATTAGATGGTCAGTCGATTATTTGGACAATTGGATAGTCAATAGATTGTTTTGCCAATAGGTCGATCAGTCAGTCGGTCGGTCGGTCAGTCAATTGATTCTTTGACCAACTGGTTGGTCAGTCAATTGTTTGGCCAAATGGTCAGTTGGTAGATTGTTTGACCAATTGGATGTCCATCAACTGTTTGGCCAATTGGTTGGTCGATTGTTTGGTCAATTGGTTGGTCAGTCGGTGGATTGCTGGCCAAATTGGATAGTCAATTGTTTGGCCAATTGATCAGTTGGTAGATTGCTTGGCCAACTGAATGGTCAGTTTGGGAAAAATCAGAAGGTCAATCAATTGTTTGACCAACTGGTCGGTCGATTAATTGACCAATTGGTGGCCATTCCATTGTTTGGCCAAATAGATGGTCCATCGATTGTTTGGCCAATTGGTCAATTCATTAACAAATTGGATGGTCAATCGATTGTCTGGCCAATTGGTCAGTCTGTCTGGCCAGTCGATTGATCAGTAAAATATTCAATCATTCAGTTGGTCAGTTGATTAATTGGTTCACCGGTGGTTCATCTGGTTGTTTAGTTTATTGAAGAATTGACTGGTCAATTAATCGAATGATTGGTTGATCGATTTATCAATTAATTGATTAGGCTAACTTTGAATGTAGAGGCCAGGACACACTAAGCCAACGACAAAACACAAGGGGTGACGAAAACCAACTGTAACTCTGGTTCCGTTTTGTTGATGATTCACCCAATGATTCAAGAGCATACCTGTACCTGCGGTTGAGAGTAATCTGTTTTATAGCTCAACAAGAGGAAACCAAACTTCTGAGGTGCATGTGCAAACAGTAAAACCAGCATTTAGTACCATTATCGTAGCACTTGTCAGTCACCACAGAGGGACTGACAATGACTGATGGCCCAACGGCTATCGTTGGCATGGTGTCAAGTTTTAAAGGTCTAAGAATCAAATAGAACAGAAACAATGTATTTCATGTACTTAAGGCCTAAAGTCCATGTAAAGAGGCTGATTAAATTTGTGTTTTTTTTTTTTTTTTTTTTAATGAACCAAGCACATTCTGTTTGCTTCAACAAAGCCAAAACCTGACAGCCTGCAACAGCCACATTTGTATTAAAATATCAAGTCTAATAGATTCACTAATTACTGAGTAATTAAATATGAAACAGTTACCACAGCATAAGAGTGATCATTTTTGGCAGCGCTGACAACGTGTTTTCTGAAAAGCATGTAATTTAGGTTGTCTTCTCTACTACTTATCAGTGTTGTTTATAATACGGCATCTGTCTAAGCATTTGTAATATCCGTTTTTCCCCATAGCACTTTAAATCAACCATGTCAAACTCAGATAGGTGGAATATGTATTTTGGACCACTCTGACTTGCATTTATGCTATCTTGTCAACTGTGTGTGCGCACGGTTTGCAAAATCAGACTTTATTTGCCGAAAGGAAAGTAAATTGACACAGTTTGAATCAATTTCTTGAATAAAGTGCTATTCATTATGAACGCTGGTAAATAAGTGAACAAGAGGACCATTTTAGATGCAGCTAAAGTGGAAATCAACATTAAAGAACAAGTATACATTTTACTAAATTTCAATGTTAATACATTGCCTAATTCAAAACAGGAATTTTCAAGCACATTTCATGAGTTTCATGGTAAAGCACAGAATAAGAAGCTTAAAATATTTCGAAAATAATACTGATGAAAATTAGAAAACACTTATCATTTATACTATCTGGCGACTGGCATTAATTACCTAATTTAACTTCCTACCAAACTTTACAGGTCTAAATATTGCATCTTACCACTTAGAGTTCTACTAAATAAGAATAAAAGGTTTTTTTTTTTTTTTTTTCTTCTTTTGTATTCTCTAAAAACATATTCACAGGTGCTGAGGCAAAATTATGAAGAACTGAGTGAGTAAATTTTCATGGGGTGAACTATCCCTTTAAGCAAATCTATTTTAACCAAACAGATCAAGTTTCCTGGCATCTGATGGATAAAGTGTAGGTAAATTGCGAGCAATGCCAAGCATGGTTACCACATCTTTGCATACAAAATGAGAAACTTAAAACAAAGGGTACAATTACTGAAGGGGGTAGGGCTGTGACAATTCTGAAATTTGACTGATGATTATTTGCTTAAGAAAAAATATTTCGATGTAGATGATTAATTGTCTGTTTGGGAGCTTTAAAAATAAAGTGCTCACACATCCTAAGACAACTTTAAGCAGGTGCTTGATCAAATTAAGCAATGTGAATTAATAAACAAACAAAAAATCGGCACACTGCCACTATTGCTCACAAAAGGCAATTTATTAAGACAAAGAATCGACCTACACGATCTTCATCAGGTCACACAGGCAATACACGAACACCTTAGATATATTTATAAGACAATCTGCTGCAGATCAAACAGAGAATGAGAATGGGGAAGAAAGATGATTTAAGTGATTTTGAACGTGGCATGATTGTTGGTGTCAGACGCGCTGGTCTGAGTATTTCAGAAACTGCTGATCTACTGGGATTTTCACACACAACCATATCTAGGGTTTACAAAGAATGGCCTGAAAATTACCAGTGAGCAACATTTCTGTGGACACAAATGCCCTGCTGATGCCAAAGGCCAGAGGAGAATGGCCAGACTGGTTTGAGCTGATAGAAAGGCGAAAGTAATTCAAATATACACCTGTTACAACTGAGGTATGCAGAAGAGCATCTCTGAATGAACAACAAGTCAAACCTTGAGGCGGATGGGCTACAGCAGCAGAAGACCACACTGGGTGCCACTAAGAACCGCTAACAACAGGAAACTGAAACTACAATTCACACTGGCTCACCAAAATCGGACAGTAGAAGATTGGAAAAACGTTGGCTGGTCTGATGAGTCTCGATTTATGCAGTGACATTTAAATGGTAGAGTAAGAATTTGGCATCAATAACATGAAAAGATAGATTAATTCTACCTTGTATCAATGGTTCAGGCTGCTGGTGGTGGTGTAATGGTGTTGAGGACATTTTCTTGGTTTGAATAGTTCCAATTGAGCATCGTGTCAACGCCCAAGCCTACCTGAGAATTGTTGCTGACTATGTCCATCCCTTTTGGACCACAGTAAACACATCTTCTAATGGCTACTTCCAGCGGGATAATGCACCATGTCATAAAGTGCAAAGCATCTCAGACTGGTTTCTTGGACCAGACAATGACATCACTGTACTTAAATGGCCTCCACAGTCACTAGAACTCAATCCAATTGAGCACCATTGAGAGGTGGAACAGGAGATTCACATCATGGATGTGCAGCCAACAAAATTAGCAGAAACTGCATGATGCTATCATGTAAATATAGACCAAAATCTTTGAGGAATAGTTTCAGTGCCTTGTTGAATCTATGCCACGAAAGATTAAAGCAGTTCTGAAGGCAAAAGGGGGTCCAACCCGGTACCAGTAAGGTGTACCTAATAAAGTGGACAGAGACCATGTAGGTTGAAACGTTGTCTTAGTAAGTTGTCTTATAAGAGCAACAGTGGTAGTTTGATGATTTCATTTTGTTTGGAGGCTTTGACATACTTTTTGTACTTTTTTTGTACTTAATAACAATTTTTTTTTTTTTTTTTTTTTGTGATTTATGTTGTTTGGTGCTCACCCTGCAAAAAGCATAACCTGTTTATGAATACCCATCATAGTTTTGTTGCACTTTATTTAGAATTATTTGGAACTGCACTTTATTTTAAAAGTTTAGTCAAGATATATTTTCACTAATGCGCTCTAGAAACGTCCATTTAAAGGGACAGTTCAGCCAAAATGCGTCAAGAGGGTTCCAAACCTTTCTCCTGTTGAACATACAAATGTATATTTTGAAGACTGTTAGAAACATATACCCACTGACTTCCACAGTATGAAAAATAAATACTATGGAAAGCAATGGTTATAGGTTTCCAATATAATATCAAACTACTTTCTTTCTTGTTTAATAGTAAAATAAAAATCGATTTGCCACAAATCAAGGGTGAGTACATTATCATAGAATTTTCAGTTTTGGGTGAACTACCGCTTTGATATTATATAGTATCTATAAACTTTGTATTGAACTGAATTGAATGTATTTGTTTAACAGGGACATACACAAAAATATATTAACCTCGAAAAGAAAAAATGCATTGTGCCAGGGTTTAGCAAGGTTGCCATTTTCCACCTGCAGTTTAGCCATCCTAACATGAAGCAAATCATTTCAAAATTTGCCAAACAAAGATGTATTAGGGTCAGTTCTTGGCATAGATGAACACCAACAAACACCAATAACCAAGTTGGCTGTTGGACATATGACGTTGTGAAAAATGATTGTCATGTTTCCACTGCCCCAACAATTGCCACACACTATAAATTAATTATTTCTTTAAATGAATCACTCCTCAAGGACAAAAAAATAAAAATAAATGAATAAAAAAGTGAAGCCTACAGTATCTGGTCTAGGTCAAATTACTTATAAGTTTGTT
Organism: Danio albolineatus; assembly: GCA_903798035.1. Lineage (NCBI taxonomy): Eukaryota > Metazoa > Chordata > Actinopteri > Cypriniformes > Danionidae > Danio > Danio albolineatus. The sequence goes on along the minus strand of CAIGQQ010004826.1, from coordinate 608,034 downwards.
GCTGTTTCCTGGAAAAATCATATCGCACTGCTCAAATGTTGCATGATCCAGCAAACACCGAATGAACATGTTCAGTCGAGTGAAAAAAACTCAGACCAAAGGCAACAGACGCCGACAGTGGCAACACACTGATCCAACAAACTCAGACAGATTTGTTTGTTGGAGATCATCTGCATGGTGTGAATTAGCCTTTAGATGCATTTCCATCAAGTTGTTTAAGCAGCTAACTCTAGGATTGGTAACCTAGTAACTATGAGTAAACAATGCAAGCCTAATGGAGACAGCCGATAGTCATGTGAGTGTAACACCATGTCCTAAATACAAGTGACACAAAAAGATTCCAGATTCAAGAAATTTGTTTGTCCACACCAAATGCCATGCGACAGAAGCATATAAACATTACAGCCATGCAGAAGCACAGAATAGTGCACTGCACTACCAATCAAATGGTATTCATAATAAATATATTTTAAACCTCTTCAACTATACTAAAAGTACATAAGCCACTGAGTGACTGATGCTGTTCTGACTTTCATTTTAAAACCATTTGCAAGTTACTTCATTTAAGATCTAAGGAAAACTACCTGCTGCAGCTTTCAGTATAGCAATACATATCAAATAAAATTGCATTCAAACTCACATTGGTAACTTTTAACACTGAAGGAAGCACATAATCAACATCTGAGTTGATCACTGTCATAGTAGTTTATGCTGCGTTCAGCCGTGATGTTAGAAAATAGATGTCATTTCAAAAATAGAAATTCTGAGTAACATTGCCAATGATGATTAGGACAAAATTCCTTTTAACATGGAAAAGATACTGTAAAGAAGTCTGTGTAGGTGCATTGAGGAAGAAGGCAGGGTCAGCTGTTGAGGTATTTTATATCCCTCAATAAATTCAGGCCCCGTTTACACTAGTGCGTTTTAGTTTTAAAACGGCGTTTTAGCATGAAAACGATCCGCGTCCACACTAGCGTATCTCAACAGATCTCCCTCCACCAGAAACGTTTATCACGTGACCATTCGTGCACCATTCGCGCACTCTGGGCATGCGCGTTCAAGTATAAACAGGAAGCACGTGTCTCGCTCGGCATTTGGTTATTGTTAGTCAACAAACGCTGGTTGAACGATGAACGCGATGGCAAAGAAAGCAAGAGAGGTCTTCTTGTGGACAGACGACGAGGTTGAGTTGTTACTTAAAGTAACAAATGGATATAAAACATCCATGGCTATCGAAAATACAGTGTTTACAGTGAAGGCTGGTCTGCCGTCTGTCGGTGACGTTATAGCCATGTGCGCTTGACGAATAAGGAAAGGATACACAATGACCCAAAGCCCCAATCACGTAGCCAATCTCAGCAGCCACGCCTCCGTTTTCAAAGATATCCATTTTCCCACATCCACACTGAGACGAGGCAGCAGCGTTTTAGAATTAAACGCCCTCTCCAGCATTTTCAAAACGCTTTGTTTTCGCACCTCGAAAACTCCGGCGTAGTGTGGATGGATGGCGTAACCGTAGCAAAACTTATGCGTTTTAAAACGAAAACGCACTAGTGTAAACGGGGCCTCAGACACTGCAATGTTGTTCTGTTCTCTCTCTTTCGTGTCCCTGTTTGCAAGCTCTTTAAATTTCATCTCTCAGTCCTAATCGCTGCAAAGACACAGGTGTTAGTCATGTTTTAATTGACCTACTTTTCAGCCGCCAGTTTCCTAACGCGCTATACCTCTTTTACCATGAGACAGGTACCTTTTAGAGCATGTCACAGCATTGTGTCACGTGTATTTAGGACAAGGTGTAATGTTCGCAAAGTTTTTATTCGGCAAACGCATAATTATTATTATTCTTTTTTTGCAAATTAAAGGTTTTTTTTTTAAGTTCGCATTTTAAATCACTCCTTTCTTATGCAATTTTTCAAAATTCACCTTAACACAGGCTAATGGAAACCAAGTTATTGAGAATTTTATTCTCTATAGCTGAATCCAAAATTAGGTACTTCGAGTAGGGTTGAAAATCAAAAACTGCTTCTGGAATCGGATATTTCTGTTCCTCTTTTCAGGCGTCATGGTGGCGCAGTGGGTAGCACAATCGCCCTTACAGCAAGAAGGTCACTGGTTTGAGCCTCGGCTGGGTCAGTTGGCATTTCTGTGTGGAGTTTGCATGTTCTCCCCATGCTCGTTTGGGTTTCATCCGGGTGCTCCGGTTTCCCCTACAAGTCCAAAGACATGTGGAATAGGTGAATTGGGTGAATTGGGTAAGCTAAATTGCCCGTACTGTATGTGCGTAAATGAGTGTGTATGGATGCTTCTCAGTAATGGGTTGCAGCTAGAAGGGCATCCACTGCGTAAAACATATGCTGGATAAGTTGGCGGATCATTCTGCTGTGGCAACCCCAGATTAATAAAAGGACTAAGCTGAAAAGAAAATGAATGAACGAATGAATCTTTCAGGACCTTAAGTGTTGACAAGCTACCAGACCTTGAATAATAATATAAACATCTGTTTAGAGATGGACTGCAGGAAGTGCTCAAATGTGTGGCAAACAAGGTGTCACAACCAACATGACCAAGCACTTACTGTTGGTTCACAAACATCAAATTAAAACAATGCACCATGTTAGATTCATTGCACATTCCGGGTCCAACCAACAAATGTTTTTTAACATGTAGCTGAGCAGCTCAGTGCTGTTGTAGAAGGTCTTTTGTTTGTAGAAGGTCATCTGGGTACTAATGTTTTTTGAATACTATGTAACAGATTTTTTTTTTAAAACGTTTCTAAACATAATAGTTTTAATAACTAATTTCTAATCACTGATTTATTTGATCTTTGCCATGATGACAGTACATAATATTTTACTAGATTTTTTTCAAGGCAATTCTATACCATTTAAAGTGACATTTAAAGGCTTAACTAGGTTAATTAGGTTAACTAGGCAGGTTAGGGTAATAAGGCACGTTATTGTATAACGATGGTTTGTTCTGTAGACTATCGAAAAACAAAATCAGCATAAAGGGGCTAATAATTTTGAGCTAATAATATGTTTTAAGAAATTTAAAACTGCTTTTATTCAAGCCAAAATAAAACAAATAAGACTTTCTCCAGAAGAAAAAAATATTATCAGAAATACTGTGAAAATGTCTTTGCTCTGTTTAACATAATTTGGAAAATATTCAAGAAAAAAAAACAAATAAAATAAAGGGTGGCTCATAATTCTGATTTCAACTGCACACTATAGTAGGGAAGTATCCGATATCAGATGCAGCTTTGACAGCACAGTGAGCGCAGTATTCCAGTTCATATCGATGGATACGCAGAATATCTGATGCGCCATAAACTCAAGTGTGTACAGCACCTGATTCACAGTCACTCGGATGAGAGTCTTTGTGTTTCTCTCCAACATGCACAGAAGGAGAACAGAAGAGGGTCTCAAATGCCACTGAGCAATGACAAGCTACTAGTAAATATTGTCTATGTTGTTCTTTGTGGTAAAAAAAGACAGTTCCATTGGCCGGTCTTCATATACCTCAATCAGTTTGAGCTAAAGCAGACATGATTAATATTCAGGATCTACTGCTGTTGATAAGCTGTCGGAAGTAATGTTTTATTAATGTCATATTTGTTTACAACCAATAATGTGTAAATCCTTACTAAGTTCTACCATGAAAATGATTGACTGACTCGAGTTTTTGTTATAATTTCAGTTATGATTTCAAATCATTAACGTATGAATGAATCTTTAATGAATATATTGCACATCAACACATTTTCTGGAGGATGCCTTCCATGTATTACTCAAGTGATATTATTTTTATAGCAGTGAGAAGATGTTGCTTGACAAACGTTTAAAGTAATATGGTCTGCACACATCTAACTGCGAAATGTGACACTGTGATATTAGTTTGTTTGATAAGGTTCATCTAAGTCTCTACTGTCTTATATTTTATTGTATTCATCAACTTAAAAAAAAAAGAACAATGAATTCAAAAAGACAAAAATAAGTCATCATGAAATATATAGCATTTCCTGTCAAGTTTTTCTTAGCAACTACTGTATATACAGGGCCAGATAAAATATTGGTCCCTGGGGCTATAGTTGTGAAAAGAAGTAAAAAGTGAAAGTAGTGAAAAGCTGGGGCTTTTTTTTTTTTTTTTGCTATTATTATTAGTAATAGGCCTACCAGCCCCTAATGCTAATTAGGCTTGAGTACGTATACACACAACTATATTGTGATACATGCTTCTTTTCGTAAAATAAAAGCTACTCATACAGTGATACAGAATGTTTGTCATATCACCCACCCTAACCTAGATGCAGTACGCATTCCCTGATTTCCGGGGGCATCAAACCAATCCTGGGGGTACGATTGCCACACATGCAACCCTCCTAAACGTAATTGCCAATTTAAAAGCAAAAATACATCTATGCATATATTTTAATGTATTTTCAAATAGGAAGTGCATGTATGTCATTGTATATCTGTATATCATTTTAGCCAGGACACAACAAGCCAACGATAAGCAATTAGCAGTGCATAATTTGAGCCGGATCTTGCCAGATCCTGTTCTGGAAAATGTCAAATATTTGTGTTTTTCATTCCGGTATTTATTTGAATGGATCTGGCAGTACTTTGTGCATGATGAGAGAGAGAGAGATAGAGAGAGAATGTGAACGAGTGCAAGTGGTTGCATGGATTGTGTGCGCACGTGCACACAACGCTAAATCACCATACGCATGCTAAAGCAAAAAGTCAAGTTTAACTATTGGCACTCAACAATAGTCATCTTTCTTACGTTTACAATCACTCTCGTTTGTTGGTGATTGTTTCGCACACAGTGAGCAGTGAATATAAATAATGGCATAGTGGTCTACCTAAATAATATTTGTGTTTTCAAAATGGCAAAGAAACCACGAGTAAATCTGATAACAAGACTGATCAAAAGAGATCTCAAGCAGGTGAAACTACACCCCTGGATCAGAATATAGCAGGAGACAAAAGCAAAGCGATCTCATTGTGAGCCAGAGTGAGCCATTTAATTGTTGTTATTTATTTATTTTTTTCAGTTGAAAGTGTTGGTAGTGTTAATAAACTGAATAGTGATGTTTCTTAAGAATTATGTTTGACGCTACATGGTTGTTTATCCATGAATGATCCATAATGTTATATGGCACAAAATACAGTTCAGGAATTGTATGCTCTTTTTTTTTTGCATTATTACCGTTTAATGATGTCATGTGCCAGGAAAACTTAAATTGTGTGGTGGAAGTCGGTTGGATCAAATTGGCCCGATTCAGCATGCAGAATCAGTGACAGCTGCAGGCTGAAGAGAGCGCTCTGATTGGTGAATTGAGTAATATGTCAATATGGTTTCCCATACCTACCCATATCCATATCCTCTGCTTTTAGTCCATCCAAGAGCCCACACAGAGTGAGAAGTGAGAGCATACACACACATACAGTTAGCATAAACTTGGAGTCCCTTCCACAAGGGCACCTCAGCTGGTTATCAAAGATGGAGAGCAATTCCTGCTGGGACCGGGAATCAAACCTGCAACCTTCCGATTACAAGTTCAACTCCCTAACAATTAGACCACAGCTGCCTCTAATAATAACCCTTTGGTGTATTCAGCAACGAATCAGAAAGTGAGAACAGAAACTGAAGTGATTAACTGAAGTAAACAATTCAAGTCAAGAAGGTACAGAAAGAAGCTGGCTGGAATACATACAACCGATATGGATAAACAGATTATCAGACAGATTTGGTGAGAATTGCTGTGATATTAGTACTAACGCTGCTTTGTTTACATCTTGTGTGTGTGTCAGAAGTTCCAGATTCAGACTACCTTCCTTTCTGGTACGGAAAGACATGTTCCCTTAAGCAGACAGAAAGCACACACTCTTGTTTCAGTCGGCTGCTGTCTGTTTGGTTTGTTCATGTGCAGCTTTTTGGTCCAGACACAAGGCGACACCAGTTGGTTCTAGATTTTTGGGCCCAGTATTGGCAAGTACCGACCGTTGAAAGGAATCTAAACAAATCCAATGGTCTGAAAAAACCATGTACAGACAAAATAATCAGTTATTGTCAAAGTTACCGTAATTGTTTTGAGGAAGTATTGAAAGAGTTTAAACTGGACATCTTCCATTTTGCCCCATTTTTTGGTCCAAATCTATCAGCAGAATCCTCAAAGTAGATTTAGTGAACACACACACACACACACAAGCAAATCAGAGAAGACAACATGAGGCCTCCACAAAGAGGCTACAAACACAGCAAATCCCTTCAACTGAAGTCAGGCTCTTTGGCCTCTACAATCTCTTCCTGTTGGCCTATATCTTTCTTCTGCATACAGAGGCGAAGTGTAGATTCTCCCCCTGGCATACTGAAGCATCCAACTGCAAGTAGCTGGAATCATTACTGACGTCTGACTCCACACATCCCTGTAGCTCCATATGCCCTCTTTTTGCAGGCCAACGCAAACGGTCGACATCAGGTTAAAGGATAGCGCGAGCTTTCACAAGCCTTTTAAACCATCATCCAATACAGCCCGGAGAAGCCTTTCCCACCCACAGGAAGTCACTGCCATAACAGTGTCTGACGGATTATGCAATCTGACCCCCAGAGTGACTATCACTTTAACCCGGTACCACCCACTTCTGCCCCCCATCTTGGTTAATGAGTATTGAACTGAATTCAGAGACGTGTAATTGAAAGCGAGGTTAATTAACATGGAACTCAACTCGGAAAACATGCCGTTACACAACAGTAAAATAACGGTCAATGGGTTGGTAATTACTGTAGTTGTACTGAATGACGAGGTGTAGATCCATCTGTGATTTATGAAATCATCATCAAGATGTAATGAAGAAGTCGGTGTATGGGATGAACAATCCACAATGAGAACAGATGAACGATATTTGCAAGTTCCAAGAGACAGTCAGAGGAAAGAGCCCAAACTAAATAGATTACTAGATACATACTACATACAGTGGGTTAAATAAGTACTACCAATGTCATTTTTAACGTCGTTTTTTTTTTTTTTTTTTTTTTTTTTCTGGTAAATATATTTCTAAAGGAGCTGTTAACATGAAATTGACCCAAATTTCAAATAATTCAAACATACAAAACAGAAATTTCAGGAAAAAATAAAATAAAATAAATATAT
>CAIGQQ010004826.1:565703-595530 GCA_903798035.1 Danio albolineatus | reverse complement strand
ACACACACACACACACACACACACACACACACACACACACACACACAAATACTAATAATAATAAAATAAATTAAAAAAAAACTTGCATATACCTTAGAAATGGTATAACAGAAAACTTTGGTGGTTTTAAAACCCTGACTTTCCAAACCGTGGTAAACCTTGGAACCTTGAAATCATCCCATGCCTAGTTACATCAGATTATTCTCTAAAAACAGTATCTGGTAATGCATTCAAAGTACAGCCACTTGGTTTCTGCTACGAGATAAAGTTCTCCATCGTTTGTTATGTTCTTTATTACATTTTTTGTCAATGAAGTACTGTTCTGTATAACTACTTTCCATCCATATAATTACCATTAACCAATGAAACACGAAGGTCAAATGGGTAAATAAAAAACAGGCCATTATTTGGAATAAATTCAAACAGCTAGCTTCTTGTACTTCTTTGTAGAAAACGACGGGTTCCATACAATTCCTTCATGTTGCCCCAACAAATCGATCAAGTTAACTTAATTGTTCTTTACAAATGTAATTGGACTGAACGTAAATCATTTATGTTGTCCTTCAAAAAAAAATCTCAAGAATTGTGCCGTTTCAGCTGGTTTTAAATAAGCTGTTTGAACAAGCAGCAAAAAAACATTCTTTTGAGTGTTAGACAGAGGGCAAAAAGGCTGAGAGAGAACTCAACCAAGAGGAAAAGAGGGAAAATACCTGCCACTAGACATCTCAGGCATCCCAAGGCAGTCACTTAACAACTCGTTAGAGCAAATGAGGAAAGTTAATCAGACCTGCATTAAAATCAGCACTGAGCTCAGTTCTTCAAAGCGAGAAATCCGAACAAACCGATACTCATTAGGGCCTCAATTGTGGGTCACACACCACTAACTGTTCAATTCAGCCGTGGAGGCCTGTGGCACTTAGTCAATGAACGGCCCACAAAGGCCTTCCAGAAGATGGACTGAAAGCAGGAGTCAGCGGTTACAAGGTTAGTGAACTTAATGCACATGACGTAAAAGACATAGGCTATTTGAAATCGGAGTGATCCATGATGACCCAAGGGGGATTTTATGCACTGCGTCCATCCGGAATTTTCAAGCTGATGGAATTGTATCCTTAATAGTGCAGAATGTTGATGTAGACAAAATTTACCAACGCAACTGTTCTTGGTTTGGCTAACAGTTCATGCTAACTAGCTTAGCACTGATGCCTCCATATAGAGCAACAGCACACATTTATGCATTCTGTAGATGCTTTGATACAAAATGACCTAAATGAGGAACAAATGAACACAACAAAAAAAAGAAAAAATTGTGGAAGATCCAACAATAGCTGTTATAGGCAATGCCCGGTTTGATATGTTATGCTAATATGTTATACAGCTGTGGAGAAAAATCAATTTGGCGATTTCCAGAATGTATCGCTATTCTCTGTTGAATCGACTCTGAGCTTCACTTGACCACATGCAAGTTTCGAACAGAAGATGGTGCTCTAGACTAGCTTTTAACAACAAATGGGGCTAACTCTTAACAGTCGATGGCATCCTAGGCTAGTTTCTAACAGTGGATGGCACCATAGGCTAGTTTTTATCAGCTGATGGCACTACATTCTAGTTTTTAACAGCTGATGATGCTCTAGGCTATTTTTAACAGCAGATGGTGTTGTATGTTAGCTTTTAGGAGCTAATGTCATTCTGGGCTAGTTTTAAACAGAAGATGGCGGTGTTTGCTAGTTTCGATAAGAAGACTGTGCTATAGGCTAGTTTAACAGCAGATGGTGCTCAAGGCTAGTTTCGAACAGAAGATGGTGCTCTAGGCTAGTTTTTACCAACAAATGGTGCTGTATGCTAGCTCTTAACAGCCGATGGCGTCCTAGGCTAAATTCTAACAGCGAATGTCACCCTAAGTTAGTTTTTAACAGCTGATTTGTGCTATATTATAGTTTTTAAGAGCCGATGACGCTCTAGGCTAGTTTTAAACGGCAGATGGTGTTGTATGTTAGCTTTTAACAGCTAATGTCATTCTAGGCTAGTTTTAAGCAGAAGATGGCAGTATTTGCTAGTTTCGAAAAGAAGACTGTGCTCTAGGCTAGTTTTTAACAGCAAATGGAGCTCAAGGCTAGTTTTGAACAGATGATGGTGCTGTACGCTAGTTTTTAACAACAAATGGGGCTGTATGCTAGCTCTTAACAGCCGATGGCATCCTAGGCTAGTTTCTAACAGCGGATGTCACCATAGGCTAGTTAATAACAGCTGATGGCACTATATTCTAGTTTTTAACAGCTGAGGATGCTCTAGGCTATTTTTGACAGCAGATGGTATTGTATGTTAGCTTTTAGGCGCTAATGTCATTCTGGGCCAGTTTCAAACAGAAGATGGCGATGTTTGCTAGTTTCCTAAAAGAAGCATGTGCAATAGGCTAGTTTTTAACAGCAGATGGCGCTCAAGGCTAGTTTCGAACAGAAGATGGTGCTCTAGGCTAGTTTGTAACAATAAACGGGGCTGTTTGCTAGCTCTTAACAGCCGATGGCGTCCTAGGCTAGTTTCTAACAGCAGATGTCACCATTGGCTAGTTTTTAACAGCTGATTGTACTATATTATATTTTTAACAGCTGGCAACGCTTTAGGCTAGTTTTAAACAGCAGGTGGTGTTGTATGTTAGCTTTTAACAGCTAATGTCATTCTAGGCTACCTTTAAACAAAAGATGGCAGTGTTTGCTACTTTAGAAAAAAAGACTGCGCTCTAGGCTAGTTTTTAACAGCAGATGGCGCGCAAGGCTAGTTTTGAACAGAAGATGGTGCTCTAGGCTAGCTTTAAACAATAAATGGGGCTGTATGCTAACTCTTAACAGCCAATGGCATCCTAGTCTAGTTTCTAACAGCGGATGACAACATAGGCCAATTTTTAACAGCTGATGGCACTACATTCTAGTTTTTAACAGCTGAGGATGCTCTAAGCTATTTTAACAGCAGATGGTGTTGCATGTTAGCTTTTAGGAGCTAATGTTATTCTAGGCTAGTTTTAAACAGAAGATGGTGGTGTTTGCTAGTTTCAAAAAGAAGACTGCAATAGGCTAGTTTTTAACAGCAGAATGCGCTCAATTCTAGTTTCGAACAAAAGATGGTGCTCTAGGCTAGTTTTTAACAACAAATATGGCTGTATGCTAGCTCTTAACAGCCGATGGCGTCCTAGGCTAGTTTCTAACAGTGAATGTCACCCTAAGTTAGTTTTTAACAGCTGATGTGTGCTATATTATAGTTTTTAACAGCCGACGACGCTCTAGGCTAGTTTTAAACAGCAGATGGTGTTGTATGTTGGCTTTTAACAGCTAATGTCATTCTAGGCTAGTTTTTAACAGAAGATGGCAGTGTTTGCTAGTTCAGAAAAAAAAAAAGATTATGCTCTAAGGGTAATTTTTAACAGCAAATAGCGTTCAAGGCTAGTTCCGTAGATGTAGATGATGCTCTAGGCTAGTTTTTAACAACAAATAGGGGTGTATGCTAGCTCTTAACAGACGATGGTGCCCTAGGCTAGTTTCTAACAGTGGATGTCACCCTAGGCTAGTTTATTTTTTTTACAGGTGATGACGCTATATTATAGATTTTAACAGCTGCGGATGCTCTAGACTATTTTTTTTAACAGCTAATGTCATTCTATGCTAATTTTAAACAGAAGATGGCGGTGTTTGCTAGTTTCGAAAAGAAGACTGTGCTCTAGGCTAGTTTTTAACAGCAGTTGGCGCTCAAGGCTAGTTTCGAACAGAAGATGGTGCTCTAGGCTAGTTTTTAACAACACATTGCGCTGTGTGCTAGTTTTTAACAGCCTTTGGCTTTCTAGGCTAGTTTTTAACAGCGGACATAGCCCTATGTTAGTTTTAAACAGCTGATAGCATTATATTACAGTTTTTAACAGCTGACGACCCTCTAGACTAGTTTTTAACAGCAGATTGTGCTGTATGTGAGTTTTTAACAGCTAATGTTCTAGGCTAGTTTTTAACAGAAAATGGCAGTGTTTGCTAGTTTCGAAAAGAAGACTGTGCTCTAGGCTAGTTTTTAACAGCAGATGGCGCTCAAAGCTAGTTTTTAAACAACTAATGGCACTGTTGGTTAGTCTAGCAGACTTTTTTAACAGAAATAGTGGTGATTGCTAATTTCGAAAAAAAGACTGCTCTAGGCTAGTTTGTAACAGCAGATAACGCTCAAGGCTAGTTTTTAACAGCAGATGTCGCACAAATGTAGTTTTTAAACAGCTAATAGCACTCTTGGTTAGTCTAGCTGAGTTTTTAACAGAAATGGTGATGCTTGCAAGGTTTGAAAAAAAAAAAAGACTGTGCTCTAGGCTACTTTTTAACACCAGATAACAGTTAAGGCTAGTTTTTAACAGGAGATAGCGCTCAAAGCTAGTTTTTAAACAGCTGATAGCATTCTTGGTTAGTTTTTTTACTGCTGACTCTAATAACAATATGTCATACTGCCTATAGTAAATGTGCACCCTTACCTGGCGCAGGAGAGAAGATGTAGGCTAACAAAGTAATATTTAGCTTTTGAAGTCACATGGCTGTCTATGAAGGATGAGGGAGCTCTCGAATAACATCTAAATATCTCAAATATAATATTGTGTTTGCATGATTAGCAAATATCTGTCAGGATATTGAAGCAACATGAGCGTGAGTAATTAATAACAGAATTGTAATTTTTGGGTGGACTAATCTTATTGTAAAGTGTAACCAATAACTCCTTCAACCAGCACTGATGACGTAGGCCACACCAAAAATTAAACCAATCCTATCGATCTTTAACAGTATTGCCAGCAATCCACATCTGGCCTCCAGAACATTTCTCTGAAAGGATCCATACGTAAAGACTATTCCAAATGATCCCATCTTAATCCAGAATCAACAGCGTACTGCACTACTGCATATACACGTTTCATCAAACACCCGTTTCTTTTAATTATAAAACTTTATTGTTGCCTAATGAGCAAACAGTTCCGGTCAGGAACAATGGAAAGAGCGGAACGGGTGAAGAATAAAACCTTCCGAGAGAAAAGTGGCTGCCTGATTAGATGGAGACTTCCATGAAGAACGGCATTGTAGAGTAAAAAAAGTATCGATAGAATAGACATATGTAGCTTAACGAGCTATGCAAATGAAGCCGGGTGATTAAAAGAGTAATGAATTGGGATATTGGATGGGTCTGATGGCTTCTGAAGCTTTTATTCATACAGAGAACTATAAGCCAAGGCAAATGAAGATGACTTGAAACCTAAAACTGTCTGATGTATATGGCAGAGGAAAATTGCTCCAGTCAAGATTTCGAAGCAACTTTCACAAGTCAAAAGTGCTTTTAACAGATGTGTTTAATCAGTCCAGCAAGGAAACTAAGTCTGGATTGTGCAATTACCACTTCTGAGGAAGAACTTTTTGTGTTCGAACAGACAAAAATGCCTGATGGTTTCTTCTATGTGGCATATAAACAAGATTACAGACACCCTCTGATGTGGTATTGCAGCTTCAGCCAAAAATATTCATTTAAATCCATTACGTTATCATTTCAAACTGTTTTATTTGAAATGTGAATTTGAAACATGGAAAAGAAATGTAAAGTTATGTAAACAGTACATGATATCCGATGCAGATTTGATTTAATTAATTTAATCATTTATTCTAGGGATTCTAGATATTGTGGAAAATCAATTTTAAAAAGTATATCTCACAGCAATTCGCAACTTTTAAAAATATTTTTATCTATTTTTATTTCTTTATCTTTAACTTGTACATCTCATTCATACAATTTAGTACAATTTGCTCATCCTCCAATGACGGTTGGGTTTTGGAGTGGAGTTTGGTCGTTTAAAAAAAAAAAATTACAATTTCATACTACTGAATTTGAATTAGCAACTAAACTGAAAAAACATACGTTTTCTAGTGAGATAGGGGTCCGTTCTTCGTACGTGGATTACTCAATTAGCTGGATTTGGTTATTGAAGATTTGACACGATCCAGGATCGAGAGATGTTGTCATAGCAACAGTACTGGTAGCTCAAACCTGCACGAGAGCAGGCTTATTGCATGTAAACAGGATTAGATCGGGTCATTTCAAGCAAAGGTAATACTGAAAGTATGTACCGAATGCTGATATTTTCTTACAGTAGTAACTTATAGGTAGGGCCAAATGGAATCTGCGGAAATTTTTTGCTATTTCTGCTGAGTATTTTGTTAAAAATCTGCGGATTCATGATTTTGGGAGGATCATAACTAAAATCTTAATATATGAATTAAAAAGTAACAACTTTTTAACTTTTATTTAATGTTTACAAAGTAAATCTATAGATCCACTTTATTTGGTAAACAAAGCATGTCAATATAAAATATCTACTAAAACACCGAAAATAGTACTTTACAAACTGTATTGTAAATAAATCACATGAATATTTTCATATTAGTCCATATTATTACTGAAATTAATTTGAAAACTGATTAAATATACATTTACACAAATAAATAAACAGAATCAATGATGGGCTAAAAATCTGCATAATTCTGCGCACGCAGATTCCGCGTGATTCCCTACTTATAGGTTATATACACTTGGGAAAATAGTAAAATAATTGTAAAAAGTTTATATATACATTTACAATTTCTAACAATTAATAATATTTAATATTAAATAAATAATAATATTTATATTTATACACATAAAAGTTTAAAAAATACAAGTAAACAAAATGTATGCAATCTGCACTCTGAAATAAAAGTACAAAAATGGGGTGGTTCTCCCCAAGGGGATCAAAGAAAACATTTATTGATGACTTTTTAGATAAAAACGTGTACTATTTTAAGGTACTGACTTAGCTTTGGTACAATTTCTGTATGACAATGGACATGCACAAAATTCAACTGTTTGTTTAATTGTTTTTTTTATAAAAGAATAATAATTTATACAGTCATGCACGTTTTGACAGCTAATATGACAGTGATTTGATGCTTCACACACATTGCAGACACCTTCACTGATATCTAAATGCTTTTCAATTTATTTAAATTCATTGCGCCAATTAAAAACACTTAAATAGGCCTAAACTAAAGAAAGTCTTGACACATGAAAGTGTAAAGCCTGCAGCCCACAACAAATGTGTAAAGTTATTGCATATTATATTTAACAAACTGATTACTATGAATTGTATGTAATTTTGCTCACATGGATGATTGAGTAATCAGATGATGTCAGTATGCTGCTGTGCCGTCAGCCAATCATTGCATTGCTGATCAGGATTTCGATCACCGATAGATCCGTCCATCACAACACACGCAATGATCTTAGATCAGTTCACCCAGACATTTTAATCTGATTCGCGAACTTGTTTAAAGAACCAAATTAGCCAGAGATCATTTATCAAGATCAAAACCATGCCTTATCAAGGTCAAACCATCTTAGATCATTAAAGCGAGGTACAATGAACGGACCCCAGAAAAATCATAATCACGATTTGTTGGTCATAATTACAATTACGATTGTTTAAATTGATAATCAATAGGGGCATGACCAAAACATTTTGGCACTCACCCTTAGATGACTCTACAGGTGAGCGTTCCCACCAGATATGCTTTACACAAATAGATTGCGCTATTCGAGTGTAATCGGATGCTTGAAAATTGAGGTTTCTCACTTCATTCACGCATCAATTAAATTCACAATACACTCTAAAAAAAAAAGGTGCTAAATAGCACCAAAACTGGTTCTTTGGTCGTAACGAGGGGGGAAACCTTTTTTGGTGCTATACAGCACCTTAAAAAAATAGGTGCTATATAGTACTTTTGTCAAATGGTGCTATATAGCACCTATATTTTAAGGTGCTCATAATGTTACTTTACCCTTTCCGCAAATAAAACCGGCATAAGAGTTATGAGAATTAGCTATAAGAACAAGTGCTTACCAGTAGTATTGGTGCTATACAGCACTTTTAACACCCCAAAGAACCACTGAAAAACCTTTATGGTGCTTTAAATGTTCTTTACACAGTAAAAGTGCTATATAGCACCATGACCACCTTAAAGAACCACTGAAGAACCACTGAGGAACCTTTATGGTGCTTTAAAGGTTCTTTACACAGTAAAAGTGCTAAATAGCACCTCAAATATCGCAAAGAACTTCTGAAGAACCACTGAAGAACCTTTTTTTTTTTAGAGTGTAGAAGCAGATTCACATAAGGGGAAGGGCATCTGTCTGCTGATTCCAGTTTTGTGGCTAAATGGATTTTATTGAAAAAATAATGTGCATTAGAAAGGCTAAAAAACAGTTTAAATTCAGTCGGGTCTGCTACTGACCTGTGTCCCACTTCGGCAGGAAGATTTCTTAACAGAACACCAACTACAGGCACTAGCCATACCACCCTGCAGCTCAAGACTTTGGGTTACTCACTGAAGTTAAGCAGGGCCATACTTGGTTAGTACTTGGATGGGAAACATGTTGGGAAAAGTGGTGTTAGTGAGGACAGCAGGGGTGCTCAATCTGCGGGTCTGTCTGAGTCCTACTGCCCCAGTAAAGTAAAGGGGAACACTATACAGCCAGTGAGCACTGGTGAGTGGTGAGTGAGTGGTGAGTGCACTGGTGCCATTGTCCTGTGGCTGCCATCGAATCATCCAAGTGAATGCTGCATACTGGTGTCGGAGTGGGTGAATGACCGGCTAGCATATAGTTCAGATTTTTCAACCCAAACATTTTGCGCAAATCACAAATCACAAGTGCATATAACGGCCAAAACATTAAATTTGTGCCATGTCATTTGCTCGAATCTCTCTTTTTTTTATGATGCCGTAGTCACACTGAACTTTTCACCCTATAGACTTCTATTCATACGCATACAAATGTGGTAGACAGGAAATGCAAGCTCGTGCAAATGACAAGTTTCGCAGTTCACTGCTTTGCAAAGTTCAAGCTTGCTGAACTCTGACCAGTGAAATCGCATCACGTGACTGCGTGAGACAAATCAAAAATCAAAACATGACCTCTCTGTACAGAAATTTTAAATATGGACCAATTACTCACCTTTTTAAATGTCTAATCATCTTGTTTAATGCTGCCCTTTTTTGCATCGACAGAATTTAACATGCTCAAAGTCTAGTGTGACCATGGCATAAATTGTTAAAAAAAACGTAT
Source organism: Danio albolineatus (assembly GCA_903798035.1). Taxonomy (NCBI): domain Eukaryota; kingdom Metazoa; phylum Chordata; class Actinopteri; order Cypriniformes; family Danionidae; genus Danio; species Danio albolineatus. The sequence continues at coordinate 586,377 of CAIGQQ010004826.1, read as the reverse complement.
TCACAATCAATCAGCAGCACTGGAGAACTGCATGTTTACAGGCAATAACAACCTTTACTAGATTTACTTTTCTGTTTTTACTCAATAATAATAAAAATAAGACGTAAAAAGATTTAACTTTTTTTTTAATTGCCGAAAATACTCTAGGAATTGGCATTTCTGTCTTCATACAAAGGAGAGAAAAATCAGGGAGCCACACAACCGATTAATGTTTTACTAACAGAAATCGATGAAGTTAACAAATTTAAGTAGTTTGAGCATAAAACAATTAAGTTGTCACAAAAAAATTCAAGAATTTTGTTGTTTCAACTCATTTTAAATAAGAAGTTTAAACAATTAGCAAAATCATTTTTGAGCATAAAAATGAGTGATGGCATCACTCTGTTATTTTCTTTTGAAGTTAAGCATTTTTTTTACAATTACTTTATAATAATTAGAATACGGATGGTGGATACGGATGGTGGCCCTCCACAGAGCTCCGAGCACATCGTCGGATCTTTCAGCTGGGTGTGGACTGAGTCGCAGCGTGTCTGGAGAACTGAACCCTCGCTTTTATCTCTCTTTCTCTCGCTTCTGTTTTTTTTTCCCGTCTCCTTTTCTCCTGCCCCATTTTTAAGGTGTCACGCCGAAGTTTGACAGCAGTCTCCATGAGGAGCTTCTGTCTGTTCGCTTTATTTTTTTCATCAGAAATTATTTAAAAGTTCATCAGTTCTCCGCTTCCTTCTTCCCGATAGTCAGGCGGCCATCTAACTTCATTAGACTACTGTTTTTCAAAAACTACAAAAAATAAAAAATATCCCGGTGCTTTATTTGCTGTCTCTTTGATGTACAGTAGTTTGTTTGACTACCACAAGCAGGGTTCCAGGCAGCCTCTCTCCTAGCATAAATCAATATGAGTGGATTTATTTATTTATTTTTCCCCTTTCTATCAGACCTCAGCCACCTATGTCCAAACAATTCACGAAGCAGATAGCAATTTCATTTGTTGGGGGGCAAATTTTATTCAAATTACATTTTGAAGGTTCTTGGAACAAGGTCAAATAAAGCCCAATGAAGTTTTCCCTCATCTCCTCATGCATTTATTTACAGGCGTAATGAAAATGATTGTTTAATAACGCAATGCCCTAACAGGAAAGTACACACAGCCAAAGCACTAACTGGCCCCTAATTTGGCCCTGTCATCATACATTTTTTAAAGCAGGAATCAAGACAGATAAATAACGCTCTTCTGCTAAGATGAACTTACAGGCACAATTCATTCTGCACTGCACCGACTAAACAGGGGCTTATGCTCTGATCCAGAATATCTCAGGCGAGTATTGCAGCGGAGAAACTAATTAAAAGTAGCTATAAACTTCATAGTTCAACAAAAACTGAACAGTCAGACAGTAGTTCACTGCACATTTTTAGTTCAAAATTTTTGTCTAAAATTTTGCACTTTAATAAAATAAATAAATATGAGCTCACGTTGTGTCAATCACATTTACTCACTGCCTCCAAAACTTTTATCTGTCATAATTGTGTTTTATTATTTTAATTGTATTTCGTTCATTTTTTTGCATTCATGGAAAGTGTTTTAAGAGTTGTTTTTGACAATTCAGAGCCATCATACAAGCAAAACCCAAAATCCAGAATGGTGTCACTCGCACAGACCACTTTACAACTAGTGGTGTAACTTAATAATAATAGAGATTATAATATAGACTGTGGTGGATGATTGAAAACCACTGCATGTTGGTTTCAATTCCTGGCATGTCTCCCATGCTGATGTTGGCAAGTGTGTGTGTCTGTATTTATACGTTTGATATACAGTAGTGTCAATAGTGTTCAAGATTAATTTACTTACATAAATTTGTGTAACATGGTGGCAGGATCTCAAGCAAAGTATCAATATGCTGCTAATTTCCTGAAATAAATGTTGAATTTTAAGATAGTCCCTTAACTCTTGAATCAGGAGGGGAACTCGTCTTCCTCTCTATGAAGTGGACCAAATCGTTTTGGGTTTTTTTCTTCTTCTTTTTGGAAGAAGAGCAATACTGAATTAATTAACTTTGAATTGTTTTGTTGCAATGGATTAATATGCATCATATTCAGTGTTTGACGAATGTTTGAGAAATGAATATGATAATTTAGTGTACAAAGACACTAATATGGATATTTTTGGTCTAAAAACTTTCAAAATCCAAACTATAATTTTCAATAATATCCCAAAATGTGGTTATTCACTATGAAACAACTGAAAATGCTTTTGTCCCAGTGCTGTGCATGTGTTAAAACGGGTTCAAAGCTAAGCATTTTTATTACTGCCCCAATTGGGGCAGTGGTTTAGACTTTTACTTGCCCTGCAAACATTTTCACTGGCCCCACCCCATAAAAAAAAAAAAATAATAATAATAGCTATTTCATGGCCACATATTTTAAATAATGTGTCAAAAGCCAAACACAATTGTATACATACACTTTTTATTCAGCATAACTTTTCTTTAAATACATTTGACAACTTAAAACATCATAATTGTGATTAAACTAAATTTAGAAAAAAAAAAAAACTAAAATAATCTATTGAATTAATCAATTAATTAAAAAAAGAAATGTTGGCTAGAATGATGCATTACAGGCTTACACTATAGAGATGAACCAAACAGACTATTGACCGAGACCTAACACATGAACTGAGACTATTCCTGATGGATAAACAGCAAAACATGTGGATAAACAGGCTTTCACTTTCGTATTCGACATGAAATGCACATTTGCCAGTAGGAATGGCATCCCGCCCTACTCATAATTCTCTCTTCATATAGCCGTATATATGGCTATTAAACAACAATATTACCTTGTGACATAGCCTTGTTTCTTAGTTCATTGGATTGTTTTGCTTTCTCACTACAACCAATCCACTCCAAAGTTTGTTTGAATCGAGCTGAGACCACCTCATTCAGGCGGACCGAATAATTTGGCGTGGATCCAAGCGAAATTGCGAGATTCACATATGCCAAACGAACCGTGCTAACTGGGAAAACAAGACAGGTTCTGAATTAAATATCTGAGTGTGAAAGCACCCCAAGACTGTATTTACACGTAATTGACAAATAGTCACAGCCAAATTAAACTAGTGACAAGGCTGATCGGGCCAGTAATGATGCTGTATACTGTGCCAAGTGTCTCGCACGCTGGCCCCAGGTCATCCGGTAGTCTTTATTGTCAAGCCCTGCTGATGTCAACATCACTCCAAGCGTGAAAGCAAATGGTCAGACTTTTTTTGGTTATTATTTGTTCAGCCATAGAATAATCACATGTGCAAACACAATACACACTGTAAAATTTTTATTTCACACAGACTTTAAGTCATAAAAGAGTGCCTGATAGAAAAACCAAAGAATCAGACCAAAATGTTTGAGTAAATGTACAGATATTCACATCAAAAATGTTTTCATCAATAGTCATTTCACTATCTACACTGGCTATTTTTGAAAATTAAACCATTTCTAACAAAACTACTCGCTTCACAAGCTGGGTGGGAAATGCAGAGATTGATGGATATGGTCTCTTGTCAGAGTGAAGCCGTAATGTTTTGCCACTGCTTGCCCTCAGCAGTCAGCACTTGGCCCACATAGCAGACTTTGAATGAGTATCTGTCACACGTGGCACCATGCCTTATTGCGCCGGGTGGAGTTGTGGAAAACAAATGACTGTTAAAGTTGGTACAGGTAAATTTTCCCCAAAACTTTCCTCCGCATAAAGCAAGGAGAGTAGATTTTCCAAAACCTTTTTATCATGGGAGATCAGGGGCCTTCTTTTTAACGAATACACAGGCAAACATGAAGTCACGCAAAAGAGAAATGAAGAACGTCTTTCAGATAAACAAAACAATTACGCATCTCCCCATGCGAACAGCCAGAAAGTGTACAGGGAGACAGAAAACAAGTGAGGAAATTACAAATAATGCATGAAAACTAAACCACATCACTGCAGGATGTTTAAAAACAGGATGTTTTGCACTATATAGAGTGTAGGCATTAAAAAAAACTGTTCACCCTCATGTTGTTTTAAACCATAGGATGCTTGATTGATGAAACCTTAGTGTCACCAGCAGGAAAAAAAGGTAGCAAAAAATCCATTAAAGCAGAATTCACACTCCCCAACTTTCCACTTCTAAAAAAAACAGACAAATGCCTGAAATCGGAAGCAAATCGGGGGTTGTTCACAAAAGTCACACAGTGTGAATTATCAAAGAAGCGATCTGAGAGAAACGCCAATGTGTCACTGATGCCTGTTAACCTGGCAATTCAAAGTCCTGCTGTGTGAAAAGAGTTCTGGCTGAACAAATTCATCAGCGATGACCTACAGCCAATGAGAGAGCAAGATACAGGGCAGCAGGGAATTTGGGGACGGAATAAGGCCCTGGTATACAATAAAAATGCCGGGTTCCACACAATCGATTTGTGTAAGGACAACATGAAGAAATTAAGTTAACTTCACAAATTTTATTGAATATAATGAAATCTTCCAATGAAATATATCAAAAAGTCCCAATGAAATCTCAAGAATTGTTTTGTTTTAGCTAATTAAAAAAAATAGTTTGAACAATTAACATTTTTTTTTCTTTTAGACGAATAATGAACGAAAACGTCATTTTCAACAAAATACTACAGAAACAAAGTTCTTTTTCAGTTTGTTTCGAAACAACTCACCAAAGCGAACTTTTGGGAGTTTAGGCTACCTTTGAACTACCATTGGTCTATGGCGATTATGCAATCAGTGGGTATATTCTGGAACTCTGCCTTCTTTGACATGCGATCTGAGATTTACCACAATAGGGGGACCGTTTCCAATCTTGCACTAGAACATAAATCTTATGTGTGACCTTGACACTTCTTGCGTTGAGTTTGGGAAGTAGGTAAGGCCTCGGGATACTTCAAACAAAATCTAAGAATGAACAGAAATCATGTAATTTTGAACAAATCCGACCAATTTTTTTTTGTTATTTTTTTTTTTAGATCATTGCAGTCTGAAGCAGTTCACCAAACAAACTTTTGGGGGGAGTTTAAGCTACCTTTGAGCTACAATTGGTCGGTGTTGATTATTCAATTAGTGGGGGTGTTTTGGAACTCTGCCTTCTTTGACGTGTAATCTGAGATGTACCACAACTGGAAATTGTTTTCAATTCTGTGCTAGAACTTGAATCTTATGTGTTATCTTGCAATAATTCCTTATCACTTTTCACATGTGTTTGGTTGTGGAACAATTCATTCATTCATTCATTTTCTTTTCGGCTTAGTCCCTTTATTAATCCGGGGTCACCACAGCGGAATGAACCGCCAACTTATCCAGCATTTGTTTTACGCAGCGGATGCCCTTCCAGCCACAACCCATCTCTGGGAAATGTGGAACAATTAACAATCAAGACAATTGTTCTTACAATAAAGTCGTGCAGCGTCTAACATCAAATCCACTGCTCAATGTGAACACAGAACCAACTGCACGCTAACTCAGATAGTCATACAGTGTAAAAAGAAAAATAACAGAAATCAAATGTAGTACAGTCTCGAGACCTCGTAGACAACTTAGAGGGTGTAATTAAACACAAGACTACATGTTGGGAACTATTGCCTTAATGGAAATGTTCATTTCTGCTTAAAAAATCCGTTCTAAAAATAATTGTTCATTAGAACAGTGGTCCCCAACCCCCAGGTCGGTACAACTCCGTAGATCAGTTGATATCGGGTTGCATAAAAAATCATGAATTATTTCTGTTTTATTTATTATTTGAGTCTGAACTATATTGAAAAATATTTTATGTTGATAAATTACGTATTCTCCCGGTAACATCTCGGTCATTTAAGCACCAAAATTTAACCTACAAGCTTGCAAAATAAGTAAGAAACAGACATATTCTGAAAGTTTTTTAGTTTTGTTTTTTGCAAAGGGGAAAAGGCCCAGTGCAAGAAGATCAACTGCTGGAGATCCAAAATGACAGCAGCTTTAGGAGACATTAACATATCACGTTTTTACTGTGTACAAGTTTGTTATTTCCAATAGAGGTGTGCGGCTTGCCCGCGTATTGGGAACAGTGCACGCGTATGGCACTAATATCCACCACAGAACACCCAAACACTTTAGTGCTTTGAATTTTCTCCATAAATAAAACTTATATCAGAGTTGGCAGCAATGTTTTTTTAGCTTGTCATTCTCTGAAAAATCTATGTACGCTCACCCCCAGGCCATGGTAAAACTGTCAAGAGTTGACCAGTCTGCGTTTATAAAGAGGTTGGGGATCACTGCATTAGAACACTTGAATTTAACAGATTCATGTATGTGGACAACATTTGCAATGTCTTTTTGTACATCATGTGTTCTTTCAATAGACAGTCAGAAAACTCTTAGGCTTCATTGAGTCCTCATTTCGAAGTTGAAGTCTTTTTGAAATGATGTGTCTGAGTAAATAATGAGAACATTTTAATTGTGTGAAATAACCCTTTCAGACAAACACTCCCAAATTCACCCAATCCCTGTGTCATAATGCAAATCAGAGGCATTCAGACTGACGGGGATTTGATATGACAACGGACCAGAAGTCTTGCTGCGGCATGAGCAATTGAGACCGTTGGCAATGCACCAAAGTTGAGCCGAAATGTATGCAAATGAGCAGTGATGCGTTCTAACTGTTCTCTTGCAGGTCAACTACTGTCAGGCAAACTGCGCACTTGTTTGAAATGCTTCGTTTCTGCCCTGAAGGACAAATAGCATGAAACTTGTAATATCAAACTGTGGGCTTTGATTCTTCAAGGATTAGACAAGATCAAATGACCCGGGAAAAGTGTCGCCATGTATGCCAACAACCACAGAGCTCAAGAAAAAAAAAAAAAATCCTCCATCCTTTGAGAGCATCAATTGAGCTGTCCTTGCTCTTTGCTTGGCTCAGGTTATAACTGCCCCATAAGTCCACTGGAAGGGTCCCTCTGGGCCCTTCAAAATCATTAGTTTGGACAGCTTGTTTAGTCTACTGGAAATCAAATCACTTAAAGGTTCATTCATTCATTTTCTTTTCGGCTTAGTCCCTTTATTAATCTGGGGTCGCCACAGCGGAATGAACCGCCAACTTATCCAGCATTTGTTTTACGCAGCGGATGCCCTTCCAGCCACAACCCATCTCTGGGAAACACATCCACACATTGTCATTCACACACATACACTACGGACAATTTAGCTTACCCAATTCACCTGTACCGCATGTCTTTGGACTGTGGGGGAAACCGGAGCACCCGGAGGAAACCCACGCAACCACGGGGAGAACATGCAAACTCCACACAGAAATGCCAACTGGCCCAGCCGGGGATCGAACCAGCGACCTTCTTGCTGTGAGGCGAACGTGCTAACCACTCGGCCACCGTGGCGCCCTTCACTTAAAGGTGTAAAGGTCAAAAAAAGAAGGAGAACAATCGCATCAAATGAATCTGACAGAAAAATCTAAATATCCTTGGATGTTTTTTTGAACGGACAAACAGTGCTCAGCATCTATGAGTGCACCCCTCACAAATCTCTCATTTAAATTCATGCTTCTATACAGTAGGAAGCATTACAATATTATATTTGTGCAAACATTAGATTAGTCAGTATTGAAGCCAAAGCTGGATCTTATCTAGCAAATATGATATGATAACAGTCCAAAATTAGTACACCCAAATTCATATGTTCAGGAAAAAATATTATAAAATAAGATAAAGTTTTTCTACTTTTTAAAATATTTCACATGAATTTAAATGTATTATCTTATTATTTGAAAAGATGTTCGGTAACTAAAATAGTGTTTTAATAAATATATCCATTTAATAAAGCTGTTTTGTTCAAATCCACCAAAATATATTACCTATAATCAGTGAGAAATGGATAAAAAAAATATATTTATATAAGTATTTATGTTGAGCACTGTATATGTAATACAATCATTTAGCCCTGTCTAAACAGCTTACAAAAGATGATTTATCATAGGTGCCCTTTAAGCAGTTTAAAATCTTGCCTTTTCCAGAACACAGTAAACCTTGAAACCGGTTATCGTCCTATTCCTAGTTGAGTATTATTACCTCAAAATTGTCTTGAGCAGCTGCACTGCCAAAAAACATGAACCTCAAAATGCCATGGCATGTACATTGCGTTTCGTCTTCTGAGGCACAACTAATTTACAATATTAAAAAAGGCCCTCAGTGGCCCACTTTTTCTTTGTGGGATTTGGAGCCAATTCATCAGAAAGTCACGATTTTTTTTCTCTTCAACCAATTGGATGTAAACTGTTTATTCGCAAATGTTTTACGCATAAGTTTTGCGCATAAATCTAAATGACATCTTTGGACAGAAACATAGCTATTGACTTAACGCCAAAACCAAAGAACAGAACCACAGGTGAGTTTACACAGCAGTGTTGTTTTAGGACTCAGTCAATATCCTATAACGAGAGAGTGTTATATATCTCATATAGCTGAAGTGTTATTGACTTACCGATATATTCGAAAACATAAACAACGAAGAAGGGCGTCACAAGGTCATTGATGCCCTGAACGTAGCCGCTAGCTGGATGCCGTATTGCCCAGATGAACAGAATCCGCTCGAAGATCTAGAAAAAGAGATGATATATCAGAACACACGTTCAGCATTCGTCGTAAACAGAAGACATTGATATATTTCAAAATCGCAATACCACACGGAAACTGTTAGTAGAAGAATTTGAGCGTACAAGGTCACTCAAACGGTTTTAATTAGAGACACAGTGGGATCAGCCACCCCCAGCCAGCAATCAATTAAGAAAATCAATTAAGCCTTCAGAGCCTTTTTAATCATTAACATCACAACATTCGATAGAGCAGACAGCAAGGTGAGAAATTACAAGTAGCTGCGTGCATATTTATTATTAGATGGCACTCTTTTCTTTTATATGTGGATTGACAGATGTGTTCTGGATCTGTATAACTGCGAGTTATGGTACAACACCGATCACATTTTAGAGATACTGTTTGAGAGGGTTTACTTCAGCTACAATCTACTTCTGAAATGAAAGAACTAAGAACTGAAACCAGCTCAAATGTTCGCGAAGTGTTGTGGTAATGCACGACCGTTATTCATTTGAGACAGCACACTTTATAACAGCACTCCCGCAATATTCTCTCTTGCTTTCACAAATTTTATCTTTTATTAATATCCATTATTAATAGCCCATTTAAGTTTTAAGGTAGGGTATAGCCTATTTTTTTCAGTGCATGATTGACTGCTTCTTTAGATACATGGAATATACTTTTTTATCTTATTTGTGTTTAATTCGATGGAATAAACATGGACATGGACATTTTTCAGAAAATAGTTCAATTCAATTCATTAAAAATATGTTATATTTATTTAACCTATTGAGCTTATTCTTCAGTGTGCAAGTGCACTCGTTCTAGAACTTCCGATTCAGCTGCTTATGGGAGAAATGACTAGGATTAATAAATAGCATTAAATGGTCAAACTACTCACTCTACAAACAAGTGTTTGAATGATTATACAGACAAAGCAGGATCATACAATAAGAATATGTCCGTGAGAAGGTCGCAGGTTCGAACCTTTGCTGGGTCAGTTGGCATTTATGTGTGGAGTTTGCATGTTCTTCCCTTGTTTGCATGGGTTTCCTCTGGATGCTCCGGTTTGCCCCACAAGTCCAAAGACATGTGGTATAGGTGAATTGGGTAAGCTAAATTGCCCATAGTGCATGTGTGTGAATGGGGGTGTATGGATGTTTCCCAGTGATAAGTTGCAGCTGGAAGGGCATCCGCTGCATAGAACATTTACTGGATAAGCTGGTGGTTCATTCCGCTGTGACGACCCCAGATTAATAAAGGGACTAAGCCGAGAAGAAAATGAATGAATTGTCATCAAAATCAACTGTATTTTCTGATATATATATCAAGCATGATATATATATATATATCATGCTTGTGTTGCTCATCACAGAAGACACTGTGAGCATCAATCGTAATTGTAAGTGAATGTTGGTTAATTGTGAGCTTCTTTGCATCGCTTTCAACCTCAGGGTTTCAAATGTACATTGTGTTTACTTCACACATTGTGACACGGCAAATGACTACAGCAATCAATGATGTGTCAAGTCTCTCATGGTTATTCATGAGACCGCGTGTCTGTTTCCTATGAAAAGACACTTTGATTTAATTATTAGCGACAGCATGTCTTGATTTCCTATATGACATATTTAAAACTGTGCAAATTGAGTACACACTGCAAAAAAAAATGTTTTCCTTGCTTAGAATTTTTGTTTTGTTTCTAGTCTAAATATCTAAAAATTCTTAAATCAACAAGTATTTTCTAGACAAGTAAAATAATATGTTTTCAGAAATAATGTCAAAATGTTGTTAGATTTTGCCTAAAACAAGCAAAATAGACTGGCAAAGGGGTAAGCAACAAGACAGTAATCTTGTTTTTGCTTTAAAATAAGATTATTTTGCTCTTCAACAAAACATGTGATTCATTTCAACTCAGTGTAACAGGTCTTTTGTTGCTACCTAATATAAATGATCAAGAAACCTTAAAGGGTTCCTAAATAGATCAACCAAAATGTTTAATTCTTTTTTTTTATTATTAAATTCATTATTTACTCATCCTTCACCTTTTTAAGCCTATTTGAGTTTCTTTCTCCTGTTTAACACAAAAGAAGATGTTTAGAGAAATGCAGGTGACTGTCACCCATTGACTTCCATAGTATATATTTGTTTCTACTATGAAAGTCGATGGCTTCCATTTTTTAAAATCTTATTTTGTGTTCAACATAAGAAAGAAATTCATAAAGGTTCTAAACCACATGAGGGAGAATAAATGAAAAGGAAAAATCCATTCTTTGATCGTATTAATAAATTTGCTAGTATTTTTTTTCTGGTCTTACTGGTGAAAAAGTATGGTATTACCTAAATAATATCTCATAATCTAGATTATTAGATAGCATTACTTTTAAAATAGCAAATAATTCCTTTAAATCCTTGAATATAACGATCACCAGAAAGCCTAAATGACTATAACAGTTGAATTGGGGAAAAGAAGGTGGATCAGCTAAATAATGATATTAATTTTAACAATACACTCACATCCATGGTAGGTTGGATTTATGCAATATAAATGGTTGTTTTATAAAAGCATTTGTACATTTTTCAAGCTATCTCTTTCTTTATTATTTCCCTCTAATACTATAAACAACTAGAATCAATTAAAACCAGGTTTATTATTCACAATTAATAAGAAACAGTTAAATAAACTAAAGGAGGAGGATTCGGTCTTCCCAGTTGTATATATTATTATTGGGCAACTAATTGAAACTATTTTAATATATGATTCCTATGTTTATAATATGATTTCAATGGTATATCAATAAATGTTCGAACAGTTGACTAATGGCTTAAAGTGAACGACCACTAGCAGTAGACCAGCAAAGCCTTTAATCAAATTCATAAAGGTTTAAAACCACATAAGGGAGACTAAATGATGAGGTCATTTACATTTTTGTGAGAACTATCTCTTTAATCAAAACTAATATTCAACACCTTTCATTGTTTGGAGTTGATATACTTTTATACATTTCTGACCCAGAAAAATCCATTCCTTGATCGTATTAATACATTTGATAGTTTTTTTTTTTTTTTTCTGGTTTTACTGGTGAAAAAAGCATATTAATACCTAAATAATATCTCATAACCTAGATTATTAGATAGCTTTCCTTTAAAAACCACTAATAATTCCTTTACATCCTTGGATATAATGATCACCGGAAAGCCTAAATGACTATCACAAGTAAATTGGGCAAAACAAGGTGGATCAGCTTAAAAATAATATTAATTTCTTGAATACACTCACAACCATTGTAGGTTGGATTACTGCAATATAAATGGTAGTTGTATCAAACTTTTGTACATTGTTCATGCTACCTCTTTATTATTTCACTCTATTATTTTAAACAACTAGAATCGATTATAACCAGGTTTATTATTTAGAATTAATAAGAAAGAATTTTAATAAACTAAAGGAGGAGGATTCGGTCTTCCCAATTGTATATATCATTATCGGGCAGCTAATATCAACTAATTTTAATATATGATTTCTATATTTATAAAAAGCTTTAAATGGTATATTAATAAACGTTCAAACAGTTGACTAATGGCTTAAAGTGAACGACCACTAACGCTTGACCAGTGTAGCCTTTAATCGAGGGCAGCCCTGCTGTTTACATACATAATTTAATTATGAATTAATTAATATACTAATTTATTTATTTATTAATTAAGGTCAAAAGTGAAATCAAATTAAAATATGAAAATGCAATTAATGTTTTTGTGCATTAAATTATACAAGCCAATAAGTATGACCAAACACGAAAGGAGTATTAATTAATTTGGTCCCACTTTATATTAGGTGGCCTTAACTAATATATACTTACATCTAAATGAATAATTCGTTACAATGTACTTATTGTGTAAATGCGTGTTTTTACATTGTACTTATGCTTGATTAAATACCTGTGTGCAATTTCATCTGTAATTAATTTCTGTAACTACATTTGTAAATACACTGTTGTCCATCCCTTACACATTAACCCACCGTTAAACCTACCGATACCACCAAACTTGTCCTTAACCATCCACCTATCCCAACTCAAGAGCACCACAAGTGTTCTCCAATACATTATGTACACAGTAAGTACATTGTATTTATTTTTTGATGCAAGTACATAGTAGTTAAGGACACTTAATATAAAATGGGACCATTAATTCTTCTAGCATGTCATGATAAATTAAAGTGGGTATGTATGGGAAGATATGATGCTTTCATGAAATACAACCGTCTAAATTCAAAGACAAAGTGTTTTTTTATATAATATAATACATTTCCAAATTCTAATCCTGTGCAATGGTCGTAAACATCCTATCTCATCTTTGGTACTGATGATAAAAAAAAATAAAAAAAATAAATTGGTTAAAACATTTGCTACTTGGAAAAATAATGTGCGTTCCCACATATTCACGTATGTGGTTTTGAGCTCTTTCAACTTCAGATGTTGTTTTTTAACTTGATCTTTTGAAAGTTTCGTGGGACTTTTGTGTTCCTTTCAATAGAGGCAATACCTTAATTCAAAGTTATGGTGACTTTGTTTTTTCCCCTCCCCATGTGTCAAGAAAGAAAACTTAAAGTTTGACTTAAATCAAGAGGGAGAATACGAGTCTCTTTCTCTTCTTTTCTTTCTGAGGCACACAACTGACATCTCCCGCACTCCTTTCAGGGCGTAATGTATCTGTCATCCCCAAATAAACTCATCTCTCACGTTGAGCCCTAAACAATAAATGTGTACAAGGCAGCTCACGCTTGCTTTTTACAGACCCTGTCGATCAAATGGAGCGGCTTTCTCATCTGCGTTCTATTCTATGATCAAAGCTCCATTTATCAAAGATTTCAGACTGGTAATGTGGCTTTCTCCACGTAACTGACATCCTCCTGCCTCTTTTCTCTTTCCAACCATCAATGTAGTCATGGCAAGATTTTGCTCTTCTCCAAAAGGCCAGTGCACGGCGGAAATTAGCAGGAATCAGAAATCAATGAGTGAGCTGGAGTTTACTGAAGCGCCTGGAGCGAATGCATTATCCATTTATTTAGTTAGCAGACATAATATATAACTTTAAGGTACCAATACGGATTCTTGAGGTACCAAGATGTACCCTTTAAGTATTAATGTGTACCATTAATGTGGATGGCTTTTGTATCGTTATGTCTGAGAGATGCAGAATAGGCTTTGTTTATTTTTATTTTATTTAATTATTAATTTTTGTTTTTTTAAATCCATAGGATATGGTGAAGTTAATCAGATTTTTATGATGGACAGATTGTTAATGGCGGGTCTAATAAATTATGGAGGAAATGCAAACGCTCACCTATCCTTTAACGATCTCAAATGGCAATTTCACATAGACACTCATCCACTGTTAACCTAGAAAAATGTGTGCATATTTTGGAAGATTAACAGGTGAACAGGTAAACTCTCAGAAATAAAGGAACAGGAGCTGTCACTGGGGCAGTATCTTTTTTTAAAAGATTCTTATTTGTATCCAAATAGTCCAAAGTGGTACCTAAAAGGTGCATATTAGTACCCAAATGTAACTAAAAAGTGCCTTTGAGGTACCATTATGAACCTTTCAGGTACAAATATGTACCTTTTGAAAAGGAATACTGCCCCAATAACAGCTCCTGTACCTTTATTTCTGAGAGTGAACATGCTGATTATATGGATAATAGTAATACATCTTCCAAATCCCTAATACTCTACACGATAATCTGTGTGTACTCACAACTAAAACAACAAAACATTGCCTTTTTGGAAACAAATACTGAAAACAAACTTGCCTTAAAGACATAAAAAATATATACAGTTTAAGTCAAAATTATTAGCCCTCCTGTGAAATATTAACTATTTAAAAAATATATATTTTCCAGGTGCTGTTTGATGGAGGCAAAACCCTAATCTTTACAAGAAGTGCTATTGGATTTGTAATCACCACAAAGAGTCAAGGTATCAGTTTAACGTCTCATCTGAAAGGCGGCGCTCACTGAGTGTCCCCTTCACTATACTGAGGCATTAGGACTCACACAGACTGCGGTTGAATGCCACAGTTGGCCTCACTAACACCACTTACAACAGCAACCTAGCTTTCCCAAACGGTCTGCAGCCCAGGTACTAACCAGGCTTGGCCTTGCTTAGCTTCAGTGAGTAACCGGTCTTGGGCTGCAGGGTGATATGGCTGTGGCTAGTAGTTTTACTAACTTATTTCAAATAACTTATATATTTTTCTTTGCCATGATGACAGTATATAATAGCTTAAAGGTTATTTTGCAAGATACTAGCATTCAGCTAATTTCTTTGTCCACGACAGTATATTGATGAGAGCAAAATGTCTACTTTCAAATGAACCAATTCAAAGGTCACTAGAAAGCACTAGATTATCAATAAGTTATTAAAATGTTAATGAGGCCTCCATATTTGTTTTCCCTTCTACAATCACAATCGTTACTGTCGTTTTCCTGTGACGAGCCTTTTTCATGTGCTTATTAGGCACTTGTAGGCAATTAAAGTCTCAATATTATGACTGAAATGGTTTACTAAAACAAATTTAATTTGTTGTCTAATTGCATACTACCAGTCAAAGAGGTAAGTCTATATACATAGCTTAAAACAAAACATAAATACAAATCAAATTAGACATTACATTAAATCCGAGTTCAGACATATCTTGTCATTGGAAATTGAAGGTTCTTTTCAGATAAACCAAAGTAGATCAGGCTTTGGAGCAGAAACTTGATCTCGCACTTAAGCTGTACATTTGAGTTGTATATTTGAGCAGACACAGAAAGTGTGTTTGCTTCTTGCAGTTAGATAGTGCATGAATTAGTGAAACAGATGTTTGAGAGAACATTTTAGCATGCTACCATTTGAAATAATATGTGACAGCATTCATAACCAAGCTTCAAGCAACATCAAGTTGACGCAATACAACCTGCAGCTCCTGCTAAACTCTTAACAATTATTTTAAAGTCCATGTGAAATCAAATTCTGCTAGCTCACATTGTTATTTTGAAGGAGAATAATTATTATGTGCAAGTTAATCCACTGAAAAGTGTTTGTTTAGGTGATTTTCATCAAAATCTGACCAATTGCTTCCGTGAGTTACCTTTAGCTTTAAGTTGCTATGAAGGAATGACAAGCAATAAGAAAGCCCTGCTACCTACTCAATATTCTTCAACTGGAGGTACATCAATATACTGAAATAAGTTTCAGTAATTTAAAGTTCACGCAGACTTTAAAAGGCAAATTCTCATGTTGTTTTAAACTTTTAAAATGTATTTTCTTCAAAAAAAGCTAAAAAAGTAAAAGTTAAGTGATGATAATCTTTTCTGTTTACCTTTCACTTAACTGTTAAAAAAAAATCATGTACACAGCTTTATTGTGATAACTGCAACATAATTATTATTATTATATTTTAAGTTATTATACTCTTATATACTTTATATAAAGTATATATGTAAAAAATTATATATTACTAAATAAAACATAAAAAACTAAAAACAAATAAATAAATAAGAACACTTTCATATATGTGCCTTACATGTTTTGTATTGATAACACCTCTTTGTAGGATGTGAATTACCTGTGAATTATTAATGACTTTTATGCGAGTCTGGGTGAAAACTGGGATAAATTAACATTTTTATATATTACATTGTCCAACGTTTATTAAAATGTTGCATTATTAAAACACTACTGTAATATTAGTGCATATATGTAGACATTTATCCATATTTAAATCATTTAAAATGATGTTGTTTTATGACTATGTCATCTTAACTGCCCTCTGGGTTCTTCTTTTACTGATTATTTAAATTTAAAAGTATTATTTAAAACATACTAATTTAAATCACATAATACATAACATACCTCAATGTGATGAGAGAATCTCTATCCTTTCTTCATTTTAAATATTTGATGTATACTGTATTTATTGCAACCAGTGAAAATGACAAGTGATAAAAGAAGCCACCTAAATTTTGCCATTGCAAATTCCATGCGCATATGACTGATACATAAACCATGCACATGTTCAGTTTGCTTGTGTGCAGTAATTCAAAATGCAGCAAGTAAAGAGGGTAAAATTCATCTTAAATTAACCCTGTATGTGTTTTTCTTGCTCCGTCTAAACAATAAATGCTATTTACTTCAACCACTTCAATACTTAAAGGATTCGTTCACCAAAAAACGAACATGCTGTTATTAATTACTCACTCTCATGTCATTCTTTCATATTCGGAACATAATTTAATGTATTTTAGATTAAATTTAAAAGTGCGTAGACAGCAATGATCCTGAGACATTTAAAGAATCAAAAGTATTGTTAAAACATTCCATGTGACTTTAACAGTTCAACTGTAATCAAATTAAGCTCCAAGAACAATTTTGTGTGCGGCAAAAACTGTAAAAATTAATGTGTAATTTTCACTTTGGCTGTGTAATGTCATGAGGGTGTGCATTTATATGAACAATATGATTTATTACCAATTATGTATATACCGGTATACTATAAATGAAGTATCGTCATTTGAGGGCAAAACAAAGTTTAAAAAGACTGAGGGATGGTAAACTGTTTTTGAAAACATCAACACCCCCAAGCTGCAGTGGACATGGCTGTAAAAGCTCGCTCACACTGCATATGTCATTGCATCTAAAAACATGAGAAGCAACACCCAGGATATAGCTCAAGATTTAAACTACAAATGAATCTGGACACCCACTGAGCGCCTTTAAAAGAAACTTGCAGTGATTGTCCCACTTCCGAATTCTTCGGATTGGTCCACTGCTTTGGAACTGACAGTGATAAGCAGCGCTGAATGTAAAGTTAACCCTCTATGGAATGGTGTTGCCCTCAGGCAACAAACCAGATTTTGGCCCAAAAACCCCCCTTTTAATTTTTTTTTAAATAAAATAATGTCTAATATTTTTTTTGACCAATGAAATTTGAGATGGGTATGGATTTGACCTGTCCTCTGGGGGCAAAAAGAGTAATTTTTTGGACCTCAGCCTGCTTTAGTACACTGCTAGCAGAATGCAAGATATATTTAACTTTTAACATGCTTAAATGTTAAGATTTTTCACCTTCACACAACATCTAAAAAACATTGTGCTTCAAAAGACGCTAAATGTGAGTGTAGTGGTCACACACATTAAAAAACAATAGAAATTTAGCACATTGAATAGAAAAAATGCGTTGTGTGAACCGTTTTCAGTTTCATGAACATCTGGCAAAAATGTTCTACACCCTGTCGCATGACATTATAATATTGTTTTCTATTAGGCGGGGACAGATATCTAATGGAACAATATTTAGAACTATAAAACACTTCTCTCCCAACCCCCTATTTAAGTCTTTAAAACCTCTCTGTAAGTGAACGTACAGTTCAGCATACAGCTCTTCTAGCTCCTCTACTTAATTCTATAGGGTATTCACTCTAACTTGGTGTTGCTAACTTGGTGTTGTTGTTTTGCTCTCTTGTTTGACCTCTGTGGATATGAGATACAAGTTATTGGCATGTCAAAGAAAGTGGAATTCTAGAACACAACTCAAAAATGTTTCTAACAAACTCCCCCAAAAATATTTCCAATTGAACTTCCAAAATGAACTCAAAACAAACTTCATTTTGGACTGATTCTGTTCGAAATTATTGTCCTTTTAGTTTGTTGCTTAATTGAATT
The DNA here is from genome assembly GCA_903798035.1 of Danio albolineatus. Lineage (NCBI taxonomy): Eukaryota > Metazoa > Chordata > Actinopteri > Cypriniformes > Danionidae > Danio > Danio albolineatus. The sequence goes on along the minus strand of CAIGQQ010004826.1, from coordinate 568,061 downwards.
TAAATAATGGGGTCTTTAGAGTCAGAGAAACATAAGTTTCGCCTGTTACAAACATGCAACCTTATCTGACTTAAGATGTACTTACATCTTGAAACGACACGAAAGTAATTAATACCAGTCATTTTATTTACAAATTTATTTATTTATTTGTTTGTTTATTTATGTGAATTAATCTCATTTAAAATTACCCTTGCCATTTACTCCATCTCATTTGGTTTTAACCCTTTTACGTTTATGATCACACCGGTGTGACCTGCCTTGGCTGGTCCCTGAAGTGTACAATCGCACCTGTGTGATTAGAACGTTCAGAGTTCATTTATTTTAGGTTTCAGACATTCAAGTACACATAACTACAAGCAAAACATACCATTTAAGGTTTATAAAATACACACGGAAGTCTGTGGAGACGGCAATAATAATTATTTTCCAACAAAACTGGACGAAGTGCTTTGTTCGGGTAAGATACACACTGTTTCCATTACTAGAATATTTTATCTATTCCTCTCCCAGATAAACAGTTGCTTACCTTCAAATATTTCAGAAAAAAATTATGACTAAACCCAGCAGTCCGGAACTCTCCTGTGGTTGTTGTTATAAAGAATACAGCTGCGATCGGAAGTTAACAAGAAGCATTAATATTATTTATTAAATCATACATTAATTGTAATTTATTAGCGTCTACCCCAAACCCAACCCTCGCGGTAATGTAAAAATATTATTTGTTGTACCGTGTCACAAAAATTCTGCTATATTGACGTGAGCATCCTCAGCTGTATCCCATCTAGACTCAACGTGCCACAGGAGAAGGTAAAGTCTAAATGGAATACAGCTGAGGATACTCATTGACTTACAAAGTATTTATTTTTCCTACTATGAAGGTCAGTGGGTATCATCAAGCAGCAGTTTTAAGGTAACTTTCATTTTTGGGTGAACTACCCGTGTAAGTGTATTTACATCAACCACTTACATGTCATCAACAGTAGAAACCATTTCAGGTGCAAAATTTTAAATAGAATATCAGCAAGAGGAATATAATATTTGTATTTACATATCGAATCCTTTTTTGAATGCTGAAAGTGTGAACTTACTGAAAAACAAACCTTTTTAAATTTGGTATTTTCAGTATTGGCTATCATTGCTGGCTGGGTGTGAGTTTTGTAAGGATGAATGGGGTCGAGCTGAGTAAAATAGGTGTTGCAAAGGTCTCACCTCTTGCACAGAAGCTTGTTGAAAGAGAGGTATAAGAGGATTAGTTCTCGGTATGTCAATGTGAATCTGCAGGGAAGAGACACAAAAAGAGGGGCACAAGCAGGTTAGGACAGAACGGACTAGCGAGAAAAGCTCGGAGAGAAACCAGCCTGGCCTTCGGGGCTGCGTCTGAGAAGAAGCTTGTGGATTTATTTTATTTACTTTTACATTTTTTAAGGCATCCTACTTCCTTTGTTCCTTAACACGTTTTCCATCAAACAATTTTGGAATCGCGACTCAGCTGGCCGACCAGACAAACAGTTTGACAGACAGACAGACAGACAGACAGACAGATAGATGGTTGATGATTGAGTGACATGCTTTTTTCGGGTGACTGATGGACATAACTTTGAGCGCTCCATCTGTCCTCTTACCTCGGTTACCTTGGGCTGCAGAACTAAACTTTCCGGACTCATCCGGGGAATATCTATGTGAATCTGATGGTTCAGAAAACACACACACACATATATACAAAATGTGGAGATGACAGAGATGACAAACAAACACATATATATTTCTACTATTAGGGGATGGATTCCATTGTTTTGAAAAATCATGAACTCTGTATTTATTATTATTTTTTTTTTAATATAATATAATATAATATAATATAATATAATATAATATAATATAATTAAAGGTGGTTCATTCTGCTGTGGCGTCCCCAGATTAATAAAGGGAAAGCCAAAAATAAAATGAATAAATATTAAAATAAAATAAAATAAAATAAATTATAATTATTAAATACAATAATAACCATAATGGAACAGAGAATAATAATGAAAATAATCAATTTTACTATAATGATTTCTGAAGGACCATAGTTCTGAAGAAATATTAGGCGTAAATAAATACAATTTTAAAACATTCAATAAGTTCTGATAAATTGTAACAATGCGTGACAATTTTAAAGTTTTATTTTATTTCATTTCATTTCATTTCATTTTATCTTATTTTATTTTATTTTAAAGTGCAAACCAAGACTTTTAACAAAATACTTTTTTAAATGAATTGAAAAGGCTTACATATATGCAATTTATATTATATATTCTTTATTATTGTCATTATTATTATTATTATTATTATTATTATTATTATTATTATTATTAT
>CAIGQQ010004826.1:554955-565693 GCA_903798035.1 Danio albolineatus | reverse complement strand
ATTATTATTATTATTATTATTATTATTATTATTATTATTATTATTATAAGTCACTTTCTATCAGCTTATTCCCTGCTTTATCAGAGGTTGTCACAGTGGAATGAACCGCCTATTACTGTTATTACTAATATGATTATTAGTTTTATTATAAAACTTTTTTTTTGACAAAACAGGTGGACATTTATCAAATTAGACTGTTAGCAACAGCTTGATCTAAATATCAAACTCAGTCTTTTGGTGGCATTTCTAAACATAATGGTGCCTTGGCAAAGCTAACGTACTGCTGCTGCCAATACCTCAATCAGTAGGTAAACACGACCAAAAACACTGATACATTACATTACACTTTTGGCACAGATGAACTGCTGGCTCTGAACTTCAAAAATAAATAAAACTTCTATTACAGGCGGAATTAGCACTGGCCGTGCAGAGATGTACAGGAAGTCAGGAAGTTAAAAGGAAATCACAGGAAGTCCTGAATCACCTCCAGGGTCTTTGATTCAGCTAATTATTGCCATTATCCTGCATAAAGTTCAATTAAAAGTAGAACTTTCTTGTACTGCGGCAGGCCTTTTTAACAAAGAAGATCTAATATGCACAGAAAAAATGCAAATCGCTTTCGATCACAAACATTTTTCAAAAAATGTTACATTAATTCATAAAGAAAAATTTAATAACTATTATTTTTAGACTATTTTTCAATTTCAAATGCATTACAATATAGTTTGCACATAGACTAACCATGTTCCGTACACAACGATGCTCCATACAGATTACCTTTTAATGCCAATCTCTGAATAAATACTATCATGTCGTAGACATGAGTAGAATGTAGTAGTAAATACTATCATAGAGTCATAGACATGCTATATATGTGTATGATCTTTATTTCTCACTCTTTCACCTCCAAGCACAACTGAGACAACTCCAACAATATGTTTCCAAAAAAAATTACTTTGCTATGTCCACCTAATGCGTGGACATAACCTAAACCTAAAATAGACAGTGGGGAAGCTAAAGGGGCGAGTGTCGCTTGGGGAGGGAGACATTTAGAGCAATGACAATATGCATTTGCATGTAATTTATCCATCACACAGTATTACAGTATTATTTTATCACAAATTGTTTTTCTTTTGTTGAATTTATAGCATTTTAAGGGATCCAACCCACCCCGGCCATAGTCTGCTCACGCTCGTGCCATCAGGCAGGCGTTACAGAAGCCTGAGGAGCAAATCAGTGCTGTTTCATGGTAGTTTTTATCCTGTTATTATAAGACTTCTGAATAATACCAAATCTTAAATACTATTGATAGCTGTATGAAATAATAAATAAATAAATAAATAAATAAATAGGGGGCGACATGGTGGCGCAGTAGGTAGTGCTGTCGCCTCACAGCAAGAAGGTTACTGGTTGAGCCTCGGCTGGGTAAGTTGGCATTTCTGTGTGGAGTTTGCATGTTCTCCCCGTGGTCGCGTGGGTTTCACCGTTAATACCTATAATCTTCCATACTCATGCGTAGGTGGTCTTTGTTCCATCTTTTCTCAAAAGACATCAATCAGAATTTGGATCGTGCAATAGGTTTTCACCCAGAGAATGATCACACAAACATGCTTATCTGGCTTTTAGTGGCTGTTTGAGTGTGATGAATATCGACAAGTGTACGGAACATGGTTAGTCTACGTTACATTTTAATTATTTTTTATGCTTATTGTATTTTAGGCTTCTTTTATTATTATTTTAACCACTTTTAATTAAAATTATGTATAAAATGTAAGCTATATAAACTTGCCTATATGATTGTTTTTATATTTTATTATTATTATTATTATTATTATTATTATTATTATTATTATTATTATTATTATTATTATTATTACTATTGTTGTTGTTGCTGCTGTTGTTGTTAATAATAATAATAATAATAATAAGGATAATAATAATAATAAACAGTGCATACTTACAAATAACAACATCAAATTGCAATCACTTTAACAGTTTTACAAATTTTATAGTTATTGACAAAGAAAAAAAGAATCATACTCAAGTTGTTAATGCAAAGAAACCATGCACAAAAACATCTGTGTGCAAAACCATCAAGAAAAAAATCATTTAAAACATTGACAACATTTAAGAAGGTCAATTATTTTGTAATGAATCATCGTTTTAGTGAGTAATATTTACTTTCTTTGCTATATAACTTTTATTTACTAACATATCTAAAGTGTTACTTCATCTAAAATGGTCAAAATTATGTTACTAATTACTCACCTTTATGTCATACCAAACCCCTGAGGCCTTCATTTGTCTTTAAAACCAAATGAGAAACCATTTAAGTAAAGTCTGAGAGCTCCCTCATCCTCCACAACAGTCCAGAGAGGTACAAAGTTCAGAAATGTAGCAAAAAACATCCTTAATGGGCCACGAAACCCCCATCTCAGGAGGGTGTTTTCACACCTCTAGTTTGAAAAGAGTCAGGAAAGTGGGTGAGTCCAGCTTAGTTGGAAAAAAAAGAAGGAAGAGACCCTTTTTTGCATGAAAAGGGTTTCATTAAGTGAACTACAGCTGATTTTCACAGCGGCAATGCAAACACGGATGCAGGGGAGATTGACAGTCACTATGTTTACAAGGACATCAGTAATCAAATGATTTGCCTTGAATCTGAATAAAACAATATTTGGATCAAGGTGTTTACATGAGTTGCTTTTTAAATGTCCCCTTCATGATCCCGTTTTACATGATATAGCACATAATTTGATTAACGTCATTGCATCATTGCCACGCTATACACATTTCCTCCAGAGTTTCATGTAAATGCGGGTGTTTCATTCTTAATTTGTCGACTTTAACTGCAGTTTGGCAGTTTCACTTTAATTCTGGAACATTCCATGCATACCCCCCTGTGATAAACAAGATGTTGGATGCCAGGAACTGCTGGAAGAGTGTAGTTTTAATGGACTTTTTGATACCACACACCATATGGGAGATAAAAAAAAAACAAAACCATCCGCATTTCTCTGTAGATTCAGATACTCATTCGGTGCAGAGAATAATGTCAAACACTATCCGTATCTATTGACGAGTGGCAAATCCGGATTTCACCATTTCCAGATGCAAAAAGCTCTCGGGTTAAAAATGTTCCTTACAAACATTTAGAAATGCAACACTGACGACCCATGTGTCCGAAAAATTATTTTTCTTCCACTTGTTTTAATTACGGTTGGCAACACAACATAGCGAAATAATGCAAAAAAAAAAACATTTTTTTTTTAACTTTTTTGTGAAATACATGCATCATAATAGTGTTTTTAGCAACGTGAGACACATATATGACTGTCAACATCTCTAAAAATGTGTCTTGGTGTTCATGACCCTTTAAAACAGTTTGTGAGTCTTCAGTCGCACATTCAAAATATTTTTAAGCTACAAGAATGCTTTTTCTACACAAACTCAATGTACAGTGTACCTGAATGTGCGCAATATACTGACAGTGAGCAGAAGAAACTGTTGTACAAAGTCGTTACTTTGGCTTAACGTGCACACAAAAGTAGCTTGATAATATTCTAAACAAACCACTCAAGGCATATGATCTATTTTGAGGATGTTTTTGGTACCTTTATTTTTCCCAAAAAGTCCATAGCTGTCTATGTTGGATGAGAGAGCTCTCAGATTGCATGTAAAAATATCGTAATTTGTTCCAAAAACAAACAAAGGTCCTAAAAGGAATGGATAGATATGAGGGCGAGTAAATTAACCCATAATTATTCAAGCAGATCTTAACGGTATAATGTATATTATAGAACAACAACGTCTATCCAGATTTTGGAAAGAGCTACCTAGAACTAAATGCAGTCTGTTACCTGTCTATATGTGTCCTGATGATGCTCGTCATTCCTGGAGTCGTAGTACTGCTCAATAAAGCCAAAGTATTCCTGCCGTTTCCTCTGCAGCGTGCTTTCCCTCCGCTCCGCATTAGCAGGCAGGTACCCCTGAAAACACACAAACAAACACACAAGCTAATGTTTACAGTGGGCCAGACAAGATCCCTCTAAATCAATCTGATATGGATCTGTGTCCTCCAACTAAATGTTTGTTTGCCTGCTGCAGAAGTTTTGAGCTTTCCAAGAGTTTGAGGTCAGTGAAGTTGATATCAGTCACATTTAAAAGTTACATTTCCTCTTATTACTGCCATAGCGGGAGAATGAGAGCACAGCAGATGTTCAGGCCCAGAAAAGAAAGTCTCTTGATAAAGTAATTGATTGCAGGAAAATCTACAAGCGCTGAAATCCATTTATCACACAAGACGCTTCCCCATGTGGCTATTTTTTACTTCCGCACTCAGACGAGTTCTGTGACAAGACGTATGCGTGCCAAGCAGCGCTCTTCTCTGCGCTCCATTAGCATATGTACATGTAATTAAATCCAAACATTAAAGTGATGTTCAGATTATTAAAAGAAAAGCAGTTAGAAGTGGTCGTTATTTCACCGAACAGGGAACATGGGAGTGTTTCTTCAAACTTAATGGCACTTTGACCTACTGGACCTTATTGATGTACTCCAATAGGTTATTTAGGTAAATTTTATTTCCAAATTAACAAGTTATTTTATTTGAACACATTCCAAATGACATTTTACTAATTATTTGATAAACATGTTTGATGAATCTGTTACAATCTTTATTTGGCTTAAATATTAAACTCTAGAAAAATATTAAAGTCTGCAATGTTTGCTGAAACTTCTCAATATGTTGATGTACTTCCAACTGAAATGGAATATTGAGTAAGGAGTGGGGCTCTATTTTTGCTCATCATTCCCAGACTAACGGTAAGAGGGGTGTGGTAAAATGGCGTCAAACTGACATCAACAGAAGAACCCCCACTCCAAATGCACGAGCAAATGGTCAAACTCTAATTGTATATTACCAAAACTAAATTTATTTTCATTGAATTAACTAAAGAACAGTTTTTCACCAGTTGTGTGTTCAAAATGTTTTGCTGTCAGCTAGCTCACTGCAACTCTCACATGGTTGCCCACTGAAGCTAAGCAGGGCTTCATCTGGTCGGTACCTGGATCACACTGGAAAGCTAGGTTGCTGCCGGAAATGGTGTGAGTGCGGCCAGCAGGAGGCACTCAACTTGCGGTCTGTGTGGAAACTAACGCCCCAGTATAGTGATGGGGACTCCATACTGCTCAGTGAGCACCATCTTTTGGATGAGACATTAAAGCGAGGTCCTGACTCTCTATGGTCGTTAAAAATCCCAGGATGTCCTTCGAAAAACAGCAGGGGTTTAAAAAGGGCTGGCGTATTGACCAAATTTGCCCACAGTGTCTGTCCATCATTATTTTTTATTAAAACGGTGGCTTGATGGCATAATGGAGCCCCAGAGAATGGTTTAACACTACAATAAGTACTGCTTATTAGCGTAAGTGTTAGCTTAAACTCAATCTTAAAATTATAAATCATTCTTAAAATGATATTAAATTACTCGTTTCGACTGCCTTTTCACAGGCTATCAGAATACACAGGTTAAAAATGAAAGTGTTCACAAATCACTTTCTCATTTTTCAAAAGATATCAGAGCTTTCAATGAGAAGGTTTTGTCTATTTGAGGGTTCTCAAAAAATGTATGGTGTATGAAGCCAATTAAGCTAACAGTCTTAGATGTAACATCAGTAGCACCCATTTATGTTGTAGCTGCATTTGACAGTTAAGAGATGGCTGCTTTCACTGCAAGTGGGTGTGGTTTCAGCACTGCCAGCAGGCACGCCCCTAGGAGAGTGCTGCCTGTTTTTTCAAGGATTTTGATAATACTTGAATTTTTTAATCATTTAAATTTGGCTGGGTGTTTAATAACTTTTTTTTTTTTTTTCCGGTTGTAAGCAAGTAATGTGTATTTATGTAGCACATATATGGTGTATGTCCATACATCCAAAGCGCTTTGCAATCATGAGGGGGATCTCTCCATACCACCAGCAGTGTGCAGCAAACACTTGGATGATGCGATGGCAGCCATAGGACAAGGGCGCCAGTGCGCTCAACACTCACAAGCTATAGGTAGGGTGAAGAGACAGTGATACAGCCAATTCAGTAAATAGGGATGATTGGGAAGCCATGATGGGTTAGGGCCAAGGAGGGAATTTGGCCAGGACACCAGGGTTACACCCCTACTCTTTACGAGATGTGTGATATAATTTTATTCTAGCTTTAAGCATTAAAAAATGTGTTGCCCAGAAGATGCATAAAAAAGTTATCTAACGTTAAATAAATAAATAAATAAATAAATAAATAAATAAATAAATAAATAAAAATAAATAAAATGATAGCAATTTTTGTTAATGTGTGTCTTTCCTTTTTGTTCAAAGTAAAGAAAATATATATAATATATATTTATACCAGCCTGTCAACAAAGTGTAACCATTGAAAGACCGAACAGATGTCCATATTTGCATTGAATAAAATTGACCAAACATGTACAGTTGTCACTTTACAAAAAAAAAGGAAGTTATACTGTATTTGTTAATATTAGTGGTTGTCTCATAAGGTGGTCGTCTTCTGGTAGTACCCAGAATAGCAAAGCCCTCTAAAGGAGGTTGAGCATTTTCATATATGGCTCCTAAATTCTGAAACAGCTTACCTGCTAATGTCCAAAGCTCAGACACACAATCTCAGTCCAAAACTAGATTAAAGACTTATCTGTTTAGCAAGGCATATACACAGTGCATCACATAACTGTAGCATGTATGAGTGTGCATTATTCAGGTGAGTGGGCTTGACAAACCACATGTAGGACACTATTTTTCCTGTCTTTCTTTGCTCTCTATTACCACCTGACGATGCCCATTTCGAGGTTTCTAGAGATTGATTACTTGATCAGATCCAAGACCTGTGATGAGTTGATGCCAACCATCTAAGAATGTCGAGGACCACACATACACTTAATATACAAATGAACATGTACACAAAGACATCACCTATACACTATATAACTGCAGGTAACTATGTTTAAATATAAGTAAGTCATGAGTCATTACGTAAGTCAGTAAGTTATTAGTAACTAATATATTTATAATAACTTATAACTTTAACGTTTTTGATTTTGATCATAACACAGTAATGTCTACCTTTTGCAAAGCTGCTTTAAAATAATAATTAGAAATAAATAATAAGCTATACAAATAAACTTGAATTGAATAGAATAAGGTGCTTTTTAGACCGTCTGGAATCTGGCATCCAAACAATGCTTCTGCAGACCTCGACCATGTTTAATAACTACCCTCTAAAGAATGAACTGTTGTTATTAATAACTTCCACAAAAGACGACAACACTGATCTAGCGCTCACACATTAACACCGCATGAGGTGAAACAAACATGAAATGAAGTTGTTGTTCTCATTTTGTCGAGAAGGGGAGAAAGAGAGAGAGAGAACATGGCATTGTTCACAGCAGGTGCAGAGGTCCGGAACAACAGGCCGGTAATAAATGTTTCCCAGCAGCTGGGTTTGGATGAACACATGCGTAAGGTCTGTGTCCAGGCGCTGGCTCTGCATCAACCCGCTCCCACCTGCTCGCGACGGGACGCCATTACTCAAACACCTCGTATTAGTGCGACTGAAACCACCATTTAATCATCCGCACAGCTTTATCCTTTTATTTATTAAAGCCCACCGTGTGCTATTTCACTGAGTGTGGGTGGGTACGAAAGAGATGGGTCTTACACCCTAAAAAACAAGTTACCACTGAGAATACCAGACACCGGGGTATGCTTTTTTCCCTCTTGTATAGCTAAGAAATGTTATTTTGGAACAATCATAACTGCACTTTTAAACTAGAACAAGACAATTTTTCTGCAGTTACTGTCGTCTTGCCTACAAATAAACAAGGAAGCAGGGGATTGTGGGTATAATTTTAACACAACTGGGCTGCTTAGAAAAATAGAGTGAAGAGAAAACACAAGCTCATTCTGATCAGCACAATATTGCCATTACTTCACATGTCAGAAAAGAAAATGCTCACAATTAATTCATGTTGTCCCAACACAAATCGATGAAGTTAACTTCATCGATTTTTAAAACTTAACTGCACTAAACATAAAACAATTAAAGGTGCAGTAGGTAATCTGCCAAAATGCTAACTGTTTGCAGTATAGCTTTGAAACCACAGTCCCTCCCCTGCCGTCCAAATTATTGTGATAAAAGCATAAACACATTTAAAAGCAAAAATCACATTTATAACACAGTGAAGTTCAATGCTGAAAACCCTAGTCAAGCAGAATCTGCTTTAGACTTGATTCGCTCACCAAAGTGTCAGCATTGTCCTTTGTCCATCATCATGAGCTAAATCTCATGACCATAGGTGAGAGTAGGAACGTAGATTGGCCAGTAAATCAAGAGCTTTGCCTTTCGGCTCAGCTCCTTCTTTACCACAACGGACCGGTACATCAACCGCATTTTTGCTGCTGCTGCACCAGTCTGCCTGTTAATTCCACATTCCATCCTTCCCTCACTCGTGAACAAAACCCCAAGATACTTTAACTCCTCCACCTGGGGTAAGGACTTTCCTCCAAACTGGAGATGCCAAAGCACCTTTTTCCGGTGGAGCACCATGGCCTCGGATGGTGCTGATTCTTATCAGCAAACTGCCCCAGTGCATGCTGAAGGTGCATCCTACCACCAACAGGGGGATCCGCAAGGAGCCGGTTCATTGTGGAACGGGTGGTGATCGAAGGTTAGGACGACGACAAACGGATCGTCAGGCACAGAAACTGGCTTTACATTTTAAACTAAATGTAATGAATTTACATAATTTACTTAAAAAAAAATTTAAACATTTTTTGTAGCTTACCAGTAAAACACACTAATAAAAGGTACATTTCCAAACCATTCTCAGATGGCATGGGGGGGCCAAATCAAAGGTTACTTTGGGCGTTTCTGCACTACAGATAATGTCATTAGCCAGTTAGAAAACTTTATAGTACTGTATAATACTACAGCTCAGAAAAATACTATGATTCCGAAAAAATAAATAAATAAGTAAATATTATATGCAGCACGTATTCATTTGTGTAGCAAGCAAAACTTGTCATAATGTGCAGTATTTCATGCATGCAAGGATAGCTGGTCTCAATCTCTCATGCACCTTGTCCTAAAGCAAATACTGTATGCTTAGTGGTTGGCCGGCGGGCTGCGGCAATTGCACCAGGCATGTGATAAGCCAAAAAAAGAACGAAGACTCTTTATTCCACTCGATTAATAAACTACTAGTCAGTCAACAATTCCAACTGTAAAAATATTAAGTCTAGTTAAATTGATCAGCCTAATATGCTTTAACATTCCACCCTGAAAAATATATCATGCATAGCTAAATATAGTTTCACTCTCACTTTCATTTAGTGTCGTCCCTGATTTTAATAGGTTTAATTAATTATAAAATGTCATGCCAATAGCTTAGTGGTTAGTGTGTCGACACATAGCACCGAGGTGCTCGTGGCAACTAGAGTTTGATTCCCGATTTGAGGTCCTTTGCCGATCCTTCCCATCTCTGCTCCCCACACTTTCCTGTCTGTCAATCTCCACTGTCCTATCAATAAAAGGTGAAAACACCTAAAAGATAATTATAAAAAAAAAAAGTAAAATATATATATTTTTAAATTTGTATTATCATCTAATCAATTTAATGACAATTTCAGATATTACATTTCATGTGCAAAGCTGTAGCACTGAATAAATGAAGACATCAGGACAGTGACTTGCAGAAGATTATAACAAAGGAGCGTCTTGGCTTATAATGTACACGTGACATGCAAATGTGAGCACGGAAAAAGTGCACAGCCGTGCACGCATTCAAATCGATTTCATAATCTTGCATATTGTCAGCGGCTTCGTCATATGTGCACATTATAGGACTACACAATATTGTTATACCTGAATGACGTCCGGATTGAAGCAGGTGCTCCTTCTTGTGCACAATGATGAGCAATAAAGGCACAAACCATTAATCAGGTCTTCTGCTTTGATAACGATGAAACTTACTTTTTACCTGTCACTCTCTTGTGTGCACGCGCAAACGGCGGATCTGACTGTGTGAATAGGGTGCGCAGATGTAGAAATCTACATTTCCTGACAGACAGTTTGGGCTACTTATCATAATTATGGAAATTATCTGCCTGATGATTTTTAATTGGACGAACATTTGTCTCTTTTGAAGAGACTTTCAACCAGCACAACAACAAAAAAGGTTTCTGGAGACAATCACCTTACTGCACCTTTAAGTTGTCTCAAAACAACGTGAGAATTGTGTTGTTTCAATTCATTTTAAATGAGTAGTTTGAACAAGCAGAATAGGGCATTTTTTAGAGTTGCTGTGTTTGTGTCAAGAGATCAGATAGATTGTGATCTCTTTGCTTTCAGTCATCTAGTTTCAGTCACTACAAGAATAAAGGAATAAAAAAAGGAAGCTGAGAAGATTCCAAAGTAGGATTTTCCCTGAGATGACAAAGCAGTCTGTGAAACTACTAGTTGTGCTGACAGCTAATGGTTGTCACATTGATATGGCTTTTTTGGATGATTGCTAGCCTTTTCTAGCCGCAAACACAGGGTTTAGGGTGGTTGCTAGGTGATGGTTAGTGTGCTCGAGACATTTGTAAGAGGTTTACAGGCAAGCATTAGGAAACCCTGCACTGTAAAAAATGACCGTTAATAATAATAATAATAATAATAATAATAATAATAATAATAATAATA
>CAIGQQ010004826.1:531727-548479 GCA_903798035.1 Danio albolineatus | reverse complement strand
AAAAAAAAAAAAAAAAAAAAAAAAAAATAATAATAATAATAATAATAATAATAATAATAATAATAATAATAATAATAATTATAATAATAATAATAAATAAATAATCGACCGGATCATTTCATTATCTTCCATTTCGGAAAAACAAGCATATCTTAAACGCCAACTTTTGTCAATACTAAGACATCTGAATTTCGTTATGCACATCAATCCCCAGGGATGCCCCTCCATCTCTCACCTCCTCCAACTTGCAGCATCGATAGGACGAGACTATCATTTTATCCGATCCATGCCGTAACGAACTCAGCCTTTGAATTTCCTTCCTTGAGTGCTGGAACGGCCGCTCATAGCGATTTAATCTCATTCCCCGTAGATGTAATGTAATGTAATGTGTATTTATATAGCGCATTTATTGTGTATGGCCATACACCCAAAGCGCTTTACAATCACGAGGGGGGTTCTCTCCACACCACCACCAGTGTGCAACATCCACTTGGATGATGCGACGGCAGCCACAGGACAACGGCGCCAGTGCGCTCACCGCACACCAGCTATTGGTGTAGTGGAGAGACAGTGATAGAGCCAATTCGGAGGAAGGGGATGATTGGAAGGCCATGATCGTAAGGGCCGATTGAGGGACTTTGGCCAGGACACCGGGGTTACACCCCTACTCTTTACGAGAAGTGCCATGGGATTTTTGATGATCACAGAGAGTCAGGACCTCAGTTTGACGTCTCATCCGGAGGACGGCGCCCACTGACAGTGTAGTGTCCCCTTCGCTTTTGCTGGGGCATTGGGACTCGCATAGACCGCAGGTCGAGCGCCCCCTGCTGGCCTCACTAACACCACTTCCGACAGCAACCTAGTTTTCCCATGTGGTCTCCCATCCAGGTGCTGACCGGGCTCGGCCCTGCTTGGCTTCGAAATTCAAACAATTGGCACCAGAAGCGGAGACGTACCTGACGCCAGTCCCTCAATATCCAGAGACGATACTCCCATGGACCACCCCAAGCACAACCTGCACCAAACATCCATATCCCTCATCCTCCAGGCAGTTTCCCCCAGAACCCTGCAATCATATCTCACCGCAGGGAAAGCATTTAAACATTTTCATTCTCTGTACAACACTACATTCCCCAATTTTTCCCTACTCACAATCACTTCATTCATCACATATCTTCATACACTCAACACATCCAAGCCAACTCTATCAAGAGCTACCTAAGCGGAATTCAGTTTTCCACAAGCTTATTTACGGCCCATTTCAGACTCCATAGCCAACTCCCAAACCAGCCTTCTTATTAAAGGCATCCAGAAAGTAAACCCCTCCCTCCCAGACCCCAGGCTACCCATCACTCACACTATTCTTTCCAAGCGCATTTCCACACTAAGGAAAGGTTACTTATCCCCCCACACAGACCATACCCTAGATGCCATGTTTACTCTTGCCTTTTTCGGATTTCTTAGATGTTCCGAATTCACAACTACATCTTTATTTGATCCCAACATCCACCCCACCATCTCTGATCTGACTTTGATTGACGAGGAAACCATATCTTTCCTCATCAAACAAAGTAAAACAGACCAATACAGGAAAGGACACTTCATATACATATTTAACATCCCCTCCCCTACAAGCCCATTCCAAACACTCCTAGCCTACATTCACTACAGAAAAACACTAAATTCCAGCCCCCTCTCCCCCCTCTTCATTGACGATACTAATCACCCAGTAACACGTTTTTGGTTTCAAAAACACCTCAAAGCAGTCCTCAGACATTCAGGCTTCCCATCAGAATCATACTCTAGTCATTCATTTAGAATCGGTGCAGCAACCACAGCAGCTCACAAAGGGCTTTCACAACAGCACATACAAACCCTGGGAAGGTGGTCTTCTGACGCCTTCAAAGCATACATCCGCCTTAGCCACAGCCACCCCAAGGAAGCCCAAAAGGCACTCACCAGCAGTCACCCTAACCCCAGCACCCAAGGCCGGGCGGCTATACAGCCACACCAACCTCCCAAGGGCAAGGGCATGACCCAGCCACACCAGCTTCCCGAGGGCGTGAGGACAACCACCATGCAGACTTCTCAAGGGCGCGGGCACGACCCAGCCATTTAACCCTCTTACTTCTTTCCAGCTCTGAGTAAACTCAGCTTTCTCCCCGAATCAGACCTACTCCAGCGGAGTACATCCCGCCCAGGCCCCCCCGTCACCCCCGCCCCCCCCGGCCTTCTGCCACAGGAGTTTCACTACCCCCTCCTCTTCCCTGACTCCTGTCGGACCCTGACCCCATGGCTCTGACTCAGCCATCTCTCAGCCCCTCCCCCCCGGCCCTAGCTTTTTCCTATTATATGACATTATAAATAATGTCATATAATACAACTCTACTTCTTTTCTAATTATCCAAATCTATATCTATATGCACCCTCGTATATAAATATAGATCTGTATATAGTGCTGCCACCTCCACGCTCTCGTTCCCGCAGGAACGGCCCCAGAGCACCTACTTTGCCCCTCACCCTCCAGTAAGAGTCTCCACTGCCCCCTTTCACCTCCTGACTCTTCTGGAGTTGGCCAATTTAGCTCTACCTCCCGAGCTGTGTCTCGAGCACGAGTCACGTCACCTCCCCTGGCCCTAGCCTAAAATTTTTATTTATCTATACCTTTCTATCTCCTATATTTTTCCGGATTTCATTCACTTTATTTTTATTTATATATATATATATCTATACGCACCCACGCCTATAAATATATATTTATATGTAGTGCTGCCACTCCCAAGCTCAGCTCCCGCAGGAGCAGGTCCCGAGCAAACCCGACCCCCGCAGGGGTCATTGCCCAACTGCCATTCACCCCCCAGCTGGGGCTCTCACCAGCCCCCTACCTCTCCCGATCCCAGCCGGGGATGGCACATACAGCTCTAACTCCAGCAGAGTACCCACGAGCTTGACTCTCGCAAGAGTCCATAATTGCCCCCCCCACGGCCCTAGTTTTCCCCATTATATATATATATATTTATATACCTATATATACATATATATTTATATATAGTGCTGCCACCTCCCAGCTCTATCTCCGCAAGGAGTGTTCCTCGAGCAATCGACTCCCAGAGTCTGCCAACCCCTGCCCACATTCACCCCCCATCCAGCTGGACCTCCACCCTTTTCCCACTCCAGCTGGACCCCGCCTCCCCCTATGCTCCGACTCCCCCAAAGGTTCCCCCGAGTCTCTACCCCGCAGGAGCATTCATAGGCACCCCCACGTCAACCCTGCTCGGGCTCCCGCAGGAGCCCGCGTCACCCTGTGCTCTAGCTAGAGCCCCCTTTACTTTCCTTTTTTCTTGACCTCTATATCCAGCAGCCGGATATAGCTTTCTAGCCTTCTGGGGAGTTTCTTCGAATACACGGCTGCTGTCCCGAGTACTTAAGCATTTTGGGGAGCCCTCGAGAACTACCTGATCTCGTTCTCCCCGTTACATGCTCATTCTACCAGGCGGGAGCCCTGGGCTCAACTATCTCCGAGCTCAGGGTTCTCTCCCGGGACAGCATGCCAAACCTGCTAACAGTTGTCAAACAGTATCTAAGTGCGAACTCTTGAAGTGAAGTTTCACAAACTAATTTCGAGAGGAACACGTGATACAATTGACCGCAGCTGGTCCATCATTTACAATCACCAGCCTGCCAATCAGATTAAACCAATCCCACTATAAGTATCCCAGCATACATCACTCCCTTATCTTCGTTTTTCCGAAGAAACCCCCCATCCACCCCTTCTCCTCCTTCTATCTTTAAACACGGGGAGCCCTCGAGAACTACCTGATCTCGTTCTCCCCGTTACATGCTCATTCTACCAGGCGGGAGCCCTGGGCTCAACTATCTCCGAGCTCAGGGTTCTCTCCCGGGACAGCATGCCAAACCTGCTAACAGTTGTCAAACAGTATCTAAGTGCGAACTCTTGAAAGGCAATGTGAGATGAGACTCTTATTGGTTTAATGCACGTTATGCTCAAAATACACCAATAACTCATTAAGAGAATAAGCACAACCCAGTTAGATCATGCGCCGAGCGCAGAGCCCGTTTTTCCGCCATTAAAATAGCAAAAGTTGATTCGGGAACATCCTTGATGCGTTTGCGCCATCTGATTACACTTTGTGCCTAGATCGATCAAGTAGAGCCCTCATTCTGGTGCAATAATCAAGGAACTTTTCTGTCATACCATGCCAGCAGGCACAATGACCTTATGCAGAACCTGAAAATGTAACAATCTAGGTAACTAGGTAACAGCACTGCGTAATGTAATTAAATAAAAAAGGAGTGTTCCTTTAAGTAAGGACAGTTTAAATTACACAGACCACAAAACTGACGACAGAAAAAGTTCAAGAGGTTAAGTCAAAAAAACATTCAAAGTATGTGGCTAGAAATCCTTATAGCTAGGCAAATACCCATTTTATATGTAAGAGAATGCAACGGAGTAACAGAAGGTGCTGCAATGTCAGCAGAGCATTTGTCTAATTTAGATCTCTTTCAGGTCACCTATTGTCTTGGTGAAGATCTTCACTGTATAAGAACAATGCTAAAGAATAGACTGCATACTATGACTTCAAAAGTATTTTTGAAAACTACATTACGAACTCTTCAAGCCATTGCAACAACACTCACACATAAGGGTGAGCTTGCAGTAGCAGGTGAATGACAAGATGCTGTTTAAATGGCACACAGATATAAACATGACTATATCACTTAATTGAGTGCCGAGGTTTGCAAATGCCATAGTATTGCATGAATGCACATGAAATATGATCAATAAGCAAATAATCTTTATCTGAATATAGCATCTAAATGTGTTTCTTAAACAAAGTACCTAATTATGAGGGGCATTTCCAGTAACCAAAAACATTAGCAAATGTATTATTATTACACATTTTTTAAAATCATCTAAATCCTGTTTGTAGAGTTAAAGGAACGCTGTTTTACTTTTGTTTTTGTTTTGATTTTATGGGGGGGGGGGGGCTTATTAGGCTGATTTCACAACTTTCCTACATTAAACAGTTTAGTTTTACCATTTTTTTAATCCATTAGCACCTTAGCATAAAACATTGAATCATATTAGACCATTAGCACATTGCTCCAAAAAGTTAAGAGTTTTGATGATTTTGCTATTTAAAGCTTGACCCTTCTGTATACATTGTGTATTAAGACCAACGGATCAACCAAATTAAATGTTGTCATTTTCTAGGCTGATCTGTGAAGGAACAATACTCTCATTCTAGCATAATAAACAAGGAACCTTGCTTGTGTGCCATGGCTGCAGAAGTACAATGATATTACACAGTGCTCTTACCTAATTACCAAGCTAGGGACTATTTTCAGGTGCTGCATAAAATAAGTACATGGTACAGCAGCAAAGTATACTTGATTATCACACCACCAATGAGAGTATAGCTCCTAGCCATATTGGTCTAGAAAATAACACCTTTTCATTTTCCATCATTCTTAGTGAACAATGTAACTACAAAAAAAGTAAATATTTAAATAGAAAAGAATTGGAAACCTTTTTTCTAATGGTCTAATCTGATTCAATGATTTATGCTAAGCTAAGCTAAAAGTGTTCTCACCACACCCAGAGATCGGCTGAATGGATTCAAAAATGGTCAAACTCAACTGTTTAACTGTTTAGCGCAGTGGTTCTCAAGCTTTTTTCACCAAGTACCACCTCAGAAAAAAAATGTCTCTCCAAGTACCACCAAAATAACTGGTGTTGAAGTACAGTAGCATAGCAGGCCTAATTAAGCAGCTAAAGCACTGTACAGTTCAAAAACAAGGCAGATTAATTTTTGTAATAAAGAATATTTAGTATTGTTAGCCACTTACATAAAAGGTTTAGCCTATTAAAATCCATTTACTGATCACATCGGTGTTATCGTATCCGTCAAAGAGTGTTTATTTATTTTTTTACTATAATTATTGAGAGATTCCTTCGCGTACCGCTAGAAGGAAAAGTGTACCACAGTTTGAGAACCACTGGTTTAGCGGATGTAAAATAAGTCTATTTCTACAATAAACGGAAATATTAGGAACTTCATGTTATCCCAGTATTATTTCAAAATGTATTCAAAGGAAGCAAATATATTTGACCTAATAGAATAGAGTTCACTGATTCAGATTTTGCTCTACCACTGAAATGTACCATTAGTTTTCAGCTGACTGGACCTCTTAGAAGTCATTAGTAGGAATCCTAATTACTTATAAATGTGTATTTATGTAGAATGCATTATGTATTCTTTGATTCATCTTGTAATGGATGTGTGCCGCGGTTCTCTAATGAGCTTGACCGTTTCGAGAAGGGCTTGACTGTGTGCGGAGACTGCTCTACTTACTGAGAGTAGTTTCCATGTGATCGGGCGCACCTGCCGCGGAATTCCAGACCAGCTCAACTTCCGAAGCTCCTCTGAGGAAAGAAAAGTTTTTTTATTAGACAGAAAGTCACTGCCAAAGGTGATAGAATGGGTTTGTTCATAGTGAAATGACTGAATTATTAATAATCAGTTCCTTTCCAGATTATTTATTTTATCCCCCCCCAAAATGTTTTTTTTTTCCTCTCAAAAAACCAAATGCATAAACAATCGGTAAACAACACGAAATCATACATTCAAATATAATAATGAATTATTCTTTACTGTCTCCAAGAATTTCATAGACGCATTGTAGTTCTGTCTCTCTCAAGATCCCATAGTTTGCAAGTGTTCGTGAATTATGTCAGTGAAACAGAATGTAACATTTAAATTAGACAACAATAATACATTTAAATTAGATAACAATAATGTACATAAATACACAAATATGTGTAAAACTCAAGTGACACAAAATAAATTAAGGCTTTCTTTTTTTTTGGCTAGGAAAAAAAAAAACTATATATATCAAATGTATTTAATACTTTATATAAAATTATTTTTGGTGATGGCAGCTTAATGACAACTCACTCTCAGATGGAGGATGAAGTCAGATGCATTGCTCAGACGTGAGTTTTTTTCACAGGTATTCATCTATCCAAATTGATCTTTAATTTGTATTTTCTATATGATTCAAGTCAGGGTACTGGCTGGGCCATTCAACAGCTTGATTTTCTTTCTGTAAAAGCATTTGAGAGTTTTCTTGGCTGTGTTTCGGATCATTGTTTTGCTGAAACGTCCACCCAGGTTTCATCTTCATCATCCTGATAATGTAGATGTTGGACTTCATTCATTCATTTTCTTTTCGGCTTAGTCCCTTTATTAATCCGGGGTCGCCACAGCGGAATGAACCGCCAACTTATCCGGCATTTGTTTTACGCAGCGGATGCCCTTCCAGCCACAACCCATCTCTGGGAAATAGATGTTGGACTGAAGCAGCTAATATTCATTTACAATGAGAAAGCAGAGGCTTGCTGAATAACTGAGAGATTTCAGCTGCTGTCTGGGCTTTCACTGCCTTTCCACTCCTCCCCTTCTTCATGTGTTTAATACTTTTCCCCGTGTCATTTCACTTTATTATGCAGAACTTAATTTGTAAACTAATCAGATTTGTTTTCTTTGCATGCATGTATTTCTTTGGCTGTTACCAACATCTGGGTCACAGCACCTTTAGAAATATGTTTTCTGAGAAAAATTATGAAGTGTTCAATACTTCATACACACACATTTTACCCCAGAAGTTACATCAAAATTGCTAATTACATACAACTGTAGACTATTTATTACAGTTTCAAGACAGCTTGTTTTGTAAAATACACCAGTATTCTAACAGTTAATTAGTTTAATGCAAATTTATTTGAAAAGCATTTCCTTTTTTTTTTTATAAAAGTTGTATATGACTTTAGCTCAGTCGAAGCTACCAAGTTAGTGGAAATGTTTCAGTTGCTTTGCATTCAATTCAATTCGACATAATTTAGTAACTTGCATTTCTTTTAATGTTAAATAAATAAATGGTTAATTAATGAAGTATACTTTATATTTAATAAACACATGGTTTCTCCAACGACCACTGATAATTTCAAACAAGAAATTACGCTAGGAATACATGAATACATGTAGTGTGTTGAAGATGCCAAGAGGATAAAATATGTCCAATGTAAAAAGAATAGATAAGTAAAGAAAAAAAAAAAGAAAAGAAATAAGTTTAAGTAATAGACGAATGATGTGTGTGGTAATGGGGTGGGAAAATAATAAGCTTGTGCTTCATCCTGCTCCATTTTCGACTATATTGAAATGTATGTTTTGTTAAAGATATTTTATGTATGATATATTTTTGTTCGAAAATAAACTAAACTAAACTAATTACTTCACCTCTATTAAACCATATTTAACATGCAATAATTTGCAAAGCACTAATCTAGCATGTTTAATAATGCAAATAGCCTGCAAAACAGGACCCTGCAGCATTTGAATTCCACGAGCAAACTGTGCTTTCAATAAGCACTGCATAAGCGCCTATTGGCAAACCCAAGAGTGCTAACGTGAATAAATCTCAGTGAGGCAAATTGGACCTTTAAAATGGACAAAGAGTCCCAGCAGAGCCTTAAAAGAGTGAAAAAGCACTTTAATACCAAATATTTCTCATTTCGTATCAGTATTGCATATTTCAAGGGTTGATGGCAGCGATCATAATGCGCTGAATGTGGATTAGTCATTTCTCAGGGCCTTGACAACAGGCTGCAGTGTAATGTGCATACATTTTATTTGACATCAAAGATAAATCTAAATTTTAAATCAGAGGTTGCTAGAAAAATTCATACAACAGACGAAATGTGCAATGAATACAACACGAGCCTTCTGAGGAAAGCTTTTTTTTTTCTTCTTTTTTTTAAGGAATAACCTTTCTGATATCAGAGCTGGAGGTGTCTTGCAGTTTCTGTGTCAGTGCAAAATGAAGACTGAAGCTAATAAATATCAGTGTTATTATAATGACCGCCATGCAAAAATTATGCAATTAATATTAAAATATAAATATGTTTGATTATTTGCACATCATCCATTATTATTGCTAGTAAAAATAAATTTACAGACAATAAGCACCTTAATCAATATATTAATTCATTCATTCATTCATTTTGTTTTCGGCTTAGTCCCTTTAATAATCTGGGGACGCCACAGCGGAATGAACCGCCAACTTATCCAGCATTTGTTTTACGCAGCGGATGCCCTTCCAGCTGCAACCCATCTCTGGGAAACATCCATATACACTCACTCACAAACACACACTATGGACAATTTTAGCTCACCCAATTCACTTGTACCGCATGTCTTTGGACTGTGGGGGAAACTGGAGCACCCGGAGGAAACCCACGCAACCACGGGGAGAACATGCAAACTCCACACAGAAATGCCAACTGACCCAGCCGAGGCTCGAACCAGCGACCTTCTTGCTGTGAGGCGATCGGGCTACCCACTAGGCCACCGTGGCGCCCTAATCAATATATTAATCAAATGTAATAAATGAAAAAAGTAACAATTTTAATTTCTACTTGCTTTGCACTACAGAAAAAAAGAGCAGCCTGAACATACTTCAACAAATAACTACTCCTTTTGTTTCACTTTTATGGCTAAACAAAACTAAAAATAAATAAATAAATAGAAAAAAAAAACAGGAAGGTTATTAAATGAAGACTTTCTACTTTCCAATTGCTTTTCAAAACAGCAAAAAGAGCAGCCTAAACATACTTCAAAACTTCTCTTTTTCACTTTTACAGCTAAAAAGTCAACATACAAGCTTGAAAAATATATTAAAACAGGAAGGTTAGTAAATGAAGACAATTCTACCTTCCAATTGCTTTTCACAACAGCAAAAAGAGCAGCCTAAACATACTTCAAAACTACTCTTTTTTCACTTTTACGGCTAAAAAGTCAAAATACGAGCTTAAAAATTATATAAAAACAGGAAGGTTAGTAAATGAAGACAATTCTACTTTCCAATTGCTTTTCACAACAGCAAAAAGAGCAGCCTAAACATATTTCAAACCTACTCTTTTTCACTTTTACAGCTGAAAAGTTGTCATACAAGCTTGAAAAAACATAAAAACTGGAAGGTTAGTAAATGAAGGCAATTGTACTTTCCATTTGCTTTACACTACAGCAACGAGCAGCCTGAACATACTTCAAAACTATTTTTTTCACTTTTACGGCTAAAAAGTCAACATACGGGCTTGGAAAAAAAAACAGGAAGGTTGATAAATGAAGACAATTCTTCTTTCCATTAGCTTTTTCACTACAGCAAAAAGAGCAGACTGAACATACTTCAAAACTACTATTTTTCACTTTTACAGCTGAAAGTCAAAACAGACTTAAAAAAAAAGCACAAAAACATAAAGGTTAGTAAATGATGACAGAATAATCATTTTTAGGGCTGAAGTACTCTACACTTTTATAGCTGTAAAGTCGTCATACAGGCATGTAAAATAACAAAAAGGTTAGTAAATTAAGACAATTGTACATTCCATTTGCGTTTCACTACAGCAAAAAGTGCAGCCTAAATATACTTCAGAGCTACTCTCTGTTTTATGACTAAAAAGTCGTCATACAGACTTTAAAAAAAAACAGGAAGGTTAGTAAATAAGGACAACTTTACTTTCCATTCACTTTTCACTACAGCAAAAAGAGCAGCCTGAACATACTTCAAAACTACTTTTTCACTTTTACAGCCGAAAATTTGTCATACAGCCTTGAAAAAAACAAAAGGGTTAGCAAATGAAGACAATTCTACTTTCTATTCGCTTTTCACTACAGCAAAAAGAGCAGACTGAACATACTTCAAAACTACTATTTTTCACTTTTACAGCTGAAAGTCAAAAAAAGCACAAAAAAATGAAGGTTAGTAAATGATGACAGAATAATCATTTTTAGGGCTGAATCATCTCTGAATCTCATTTTAGGGGTCAGTCATGCAGTAATCCGGATAATTCCAAAGTCTTCATTAGGCAATACATCACCATTTCCGGACTAATGAATGCGTTTCTGCTGATCTTCGTGACACTCGTGCAATACCTGCGCGGACAAAAGTGTAAGCACAGAGGGCATGAGTGTGTGTGTTCTCTCCGGGCAGGTCTGCGGGTGTAGTATATGAGGACGCTGGGCCGTCCTGACACATTGAAGGCTGGCTTTAATGCGCATGCTGCTTTTACGCAGGAACTTTATAGGGAAAGCGCTCAATTCATTAAACACAGAGCCACTCAAGGGTGTCTCCTCGGCCCGCACCTTTGAACCCTCATTTGCGCTGTCAGCCGCAGAAATTAGTCGATGAATCTTGTGCCCTGGCACTTAATTAAACTATCTGTTATATTTCCTCCACGTGGCATTAATCTCACAATAGGGGGGAGGTGTGGGGGGGATTAGGCATTCACTATTTCATCAGCTCATTGTTGCTGTCTTTGTCCCTCTGGAGACGGTGACCTTAAAAGAGGTTGTGATCGTCCAGACAGTTGCTCAGGAAAAACGCATACAGGCTGCCAGCTAAATGAGCTTCACGATATATGACACTAACATGTATATTAGTATTATAAGATAATTTAATATGCAATGTTGGGGAAGTTGACCATAAAGTCATCCATTATTTATACTAATTACATCATTCAAATTGTTTATATTATGCAATTAGGTTGACTGAAAAGTATTTTAACTAAATACTGACTGCAAGAATCTGCAACTAAAGAGTCTTAGCTTGGGATAATTCCTTATCAATGCAATATAAGTCAATATAAATGCAATATAAATGTGTAGATGACACACTATATATATACTGTCTTATGCAAACATTTGGACACCCCTCTGTGGCTGCATAGTTATGTGCTCTTTCTTTATAAGAGAAGAAGATCACAGTGAAGTGCCATTTGGTTTCTATTGAAAGCTTGACAATGTCATGTTTTTTAGATAGAAATCCATTCTGTGGCAGTATTGAGATGTGTGAAATTAAATTGAAACTAAAAAATAGGATATGCAAAAGTTTGGGCACCCTCTCTTTTGTGTGGATTTCAAAACCTGTAGTCGCTTATTGCTAAATGATCACTACGCAAAATTGATTTAAGTGACTCGGTAAACCTTAACAATGCTAACAGAGGTGCAACCAATCATGGAAAAGGATATTTAAGATAGCTCATTGCTAGTTGTGCCTCCCCTTATTGTGAATCAGATAGTAGCAACATTGGAACCTCATAAGCACTTTCTAATGAACTTCCCAAACAAATAAATAAATTAGGAGAAGGATGCAAAAAGCTATCACAAAGATTTAAAGTCTCTATCTTTCTATCTATTCTTGTGCAGTAAAGATGTGCAAGGCCAAGAAAAATATCTAGAAAAGCAAAGGCGAAGAATAGTTATAATGGTCGCAGACAAACAGATCACCTCCAAAGAGCTCCAGGAACATCTTGCTGCTAAGAATGTCATTGTACATCGTTCCACAGTTCAGCGCATTCTTCACAAAGAACAGCTCAATGAAAAGTGATGCAGACGAAGGTTTTTCTGCATTCTGCCAACAAGAAGAGTTGCTTGAGGTATGCAAAGGCTCACCTGGACAAGCCTGAATCATTTTGGAAAAATATACTGTGGAAAGATGCCACAATCGTAGGCACTTTGCATGGTGGAAAAAAAACAAAGCAGTCCAGGAGAAGAACAAGCTCCTTACTTTAAAATAAAGTGGAGGGTTCATCATGCTGTGCGGATGTGTGGCAAGCACAGATACTGGGAAACCTTGTCAGAGTTAAAGGTCGCGTGAATTTCGCCCATTATCAGCAGATTCTAAAGAACATTGTTCAGGAATTAGTCAAGAAGCTGAAGTTATGGCAGGGTTGGATGTTTCAGCAGGACAATGACACAAAGCACAGTTCCAGATCTAGCAAGGAATTCATGCTCAGACATGATACAATGTTCTAGAATGGCCATTCCAGTCCCCAGACTTGATCATCAAACATCTACAGTATGATTGAAACGCTCTGCACCCATCAAACCTGACTGAACTGGAGAATTTTTGCAAGGAATAATGCTCCAAAATGCCTTCAGCAAAGAATTCAGGGACTTATGCTTGAGTATTAGAAGCGTATACAAGATGTTGTTTCAGCAAAAGGTGGCTGTACAAAAGGTTGATGTCATTATTCTGTTGGGGTGTCCAAATTTTTAATAATAATAATAATAATAATAATAAGTTTTATTTATATAGCGCCTTTCCATAGCTCAAGGTACTTTACAAAAAAAATTAACAAAAGAAATAATACAAGCAGACATTTTTGCACCTGTCGGTTTTTGTTATGACTTAAATTGCATTGCATCTGTTGATTAAATACATGTTATGGAAAATGGAAATTGCTTTTTCCGTAGGATATAAAATAGATCCAAATGAATCTGCTGATTTGAAAGGCCAGCAGACTATGGCTTTCAAACAGAGGTGGCCAAACTTTGCATAAGACGGTGCATAATAGAATACAACTTAACATGTTCATTTATAAAGATACTAGTGATGCACTGATATTTATTTTTCATGGCCATTAACAATTTGACTAAATTAGCTTATCTCAATAGCAATTTCTGATTTGTAAAATTTCTTTTAGAATTTTGGAAATCAACAAAATATATAAACATTTGATCTGCTTTATCACTGGCTGAATTATCTGAAGTGAAATCAAATTAAAGGCAACCACTGCACTTTCATCAGGATCCACAAAAATGTGCAACAGACATTAGAGTGGACAGTTAGCAGACAACTAAACAATGTAACACCTTAATGTGAAATGAACCCTTTTCACAAGCCTGTTATGACGCGTTTAACGGTAATCATAATCTTAATTTTCTCTTCTTTTTTTTTACGCATGAGCATTTATATGTATTTATGTATATAGTATATCATCTTTGCTTCAAATTACAACCGATTGTGTGAGGTGTTTCTAATGCAGCATCTATGGGACAAGACAGTAAATTAGGCGTTATTCTCCCCTTGGGATGCCATCATCCGTCTCACACATTTATTTTATTTTCTTTTTTTTTCTTTTTCTGAAAGTCTTTATAACATGATCATGGAGTTTTTCTTTTATTATTTGAGCAAAAAAGATTGTAAAAAAATATATATTTGTTGTATTCTTCCATTCACTGTGCTCAAAATGTTCCGAACTAAGACGACTTTCACTACTGAGAAACCCGTAAATGTGAAAAGGGTCTAAAGCATTCAAGAGTTTTAATGTTTTTGTTTGTTTCTTTTTAAGGGTCTTGAATATATCTTTAGCAATATCTGTCAAAGTGTGAAGAATTTGAAATGTTTCACAAAATTCCTTCATGTTGTCCATTCACAAATTGTTTCTTTTTCCACAAATGTATGTGAATTAAAAATAAAACAATTAAGTTGTCTTCAAAAAAAAAAAAAAAAAAAACCCGCAATGTACATCCACCAGTTGTCATCATATCACATGACCTACCCATGTATGTTGGGTTGCATCACTGCAGTGCATTCAAGTATTCTCTCATGTGGTATCATGGAATTGATAAGTGTCCATTGGATACGCACTAGTGATGTAATGATATTCAAACTGAACCAAACGCCTCCAACAGTATGAACCGCGATAATCCCATAATGAACCACGGAATCAAAAAAATAAAGCATTTTCAAAAGTGAATCTAGTTTTCCAAAACACTGCTGCCCTGCCCCCTTATCAAACTAAACCAAAGTGTACTATGAGCACAATACTGTGAACTGAACCAACCCGGACCGCAGCATTGATGTATTGTTACACCCCTAATCCACAATAGAGAAAGTCAGCAGAAGTAGTAGTTCATCCAAGTAATTGTGTCCTGTTTTACTAATACTATGAATTTGAACTTACCTCTCGGCTCACATTTTTTGCATAGGGTATACTAGGTATTCGAATTCGAGCTAGGGATTTCAGAAGCATCGAGTTCAATGCCAAGTGGAAATGCGGCTTTGAAATGCTTGTGTCCCTGTATCCGTGTTTCTACTAGGTGAATAACGATGAAGAGTGGTGAACTGATGATCTACATGGTCAATCACGGTTCAGTTGAGCACTTAAACACAATTGCCAATCATTGGTGTTTTAAGGGCCACCGATTTTGATTCTTCCCCAAAAAGTATTTTAAACCCGGAAAATGAAATTAGCTGACAAAATGATCCAGTTTTCCACACAATTAAAGCTAACAGGTGCTAACGGTGTCTTAACTGATGCTCAACACACACAAATCTGTTAAAATGTTTTTTTTCCAGGGTTTGTTTTTAACCTTTAAAAACGCGCTCAACACCATGTCAGAGTAATAGACATTATTAAAATTTTAATAGGTACTGAACTCACTTTTTACAACCCTGTTTTGGAAACATGCTTAATCTATAGTGTAATGCAAAAAAGAGATGTTCTAAAACATACATTCATTCATTCATTCATTTTCTTTTTGGCTTAGTCCCTTTATTAATCCGGGGTCGCCACAGCGGAATGAACCGCCAACCTATCCAGCATTTGTTTTTACGCAGCGGATGCCCTTCCAGCTGCAACCCATCTCTGGGAAACATCCATACACACTCACTCACAAACACACACTATGGACAATTTAGCTCACCCAATTAACCTATACCACGTCTTTGGACTGTGGGGGAAACTGGAGCACCCGGCGGAAACCCACGCAACCACGGGGAGAACATGCAAACTCCACACAGAAATGCCAACTGACCCAGCCGAGGCTCGAACCAGCGACCTTTTTGCTGTGAGGCGATTGTGCTACCCACTAGGCCACCGTGGCGCCTAAAACATACATGTCTGTTAAAAAAAGGGAAATGAGGCTGAAAAGAGCAAAAACACAGTGTGAAAGTATCACAAAAGTAGTCCAAAACACTCTTTTTTATTTGCAAAAAAGAGCCTCCTCCTACGAAAAGAAAAAAAAAGGAAAAGGTCATAGATTTGGAGCAATGTAGCCAAGTAAAACGATGACAGAATATGTATGAATAACTCCTTTAAAAAAAAAAAAAACACTCCTATCTCTGTTCTCCAGTACAAGTCAAAGAATTACACTCGCGCAGCCTATTATGTGTTCTTTTACGAACATCCCCAAGTCTCCTATAGATTACAATGGCTTTTTTTCGAAGCCTGTACATCTTTGTGTTGTCTAGTGGTCTATTGTGTGCTTCTCACACTGAATACAGGACCCTGAATAGACGAACGCTGGCAGTATGTGCTCTATAATTCCTAGAAAAAAATGCTACCGCTAGCCCAAATGGATACCGCCACTTCACAGGATTTCAATGGCTCATGTGAGAGTTTATTTTAAAAAAAAAAGAGAAAAGAGAAAAGAGATAGACAGACAAACCGAGGGAGAGAAATGAATGACACACACCATTCTCCAGGGAACATGAGAGCTGTCAGTCATACACTGTGCTTAACATTAAGAGTAAAATGTAAAATTTGTGGGTCAGAACGCAGTTTTCACTTGACATTTGAATACTGCAATAATTAGCATATTCTATCACCAAAAAAAAAGAAGAAAAAAGATGATTTGTGAGAATATTTGCACATTATAATTTTCATATATGAAATACACACTTAATATTGCAAATCATGATTAGAACTTGCTTTTTATTTGGACATTAGGTGTCCTAAAAACAGCAGAACATTGTTGTTAACGTATGCATACGAGAAATTTAATATGCATATATTTTAATAATATCATTGATATCTATCTATCTATCTATCTATCTATCTATCTATCTATCTATCTATATATATATATATATATATATATATAT
>CAIGQQ010004826.1:517977-531327 GCA_903798035.1 Danio albolineatus | reverse complement strand
TTAAAGCATTATTTTGACATTAATATAACCAAAACATTTAATGTTTACAGACTTGTTTACATGCATTTTAAGACAAAAATATAAATAACAAAGCTTTAACTTTAGAAGAGAAAATGTATAAACATTTGTCAGATTAACTTTGATTTTTAAAAATCACACAAAAAATAAAAATATATTATCATTTTCTGGGGAAAATGTTGAGGGAAAAAAATAATAATAAATGCATACATAAAATGTTTTTTAAAAATTAAGGTCAAAATTGTTAGCCACTTTAAGCTATTGTTTTTTTGTTTTTGTTTTTCTCTCGATAGTCTACAGAATAAACCATCGTTATACAATAACTTGCCCAAGTACCCTAACCTACCTAGTTAACCTAATTAAGGCTTTTTAATGTCACTTTGAGCTGTATAGAAGTGTCTTGAAAAATATCTAGTAAAATACTATTTACTGTCATCATGGCAAAGATAAAAGAAATCAGTCATTATAAAGAAGTTATTAAAACTATTATGTTCAGAAAAAAATTATCTCCGTTAAACTGAAATTGGGGAGAAAAATAAATAGGGGGCTAATCATTCTGACTTCAACTGTGTATATTTTATCCAATATATCCACCTAATAAATCAATAGAAACTGAATTTTCAAGTGGTCTCTTCATTTTTTTTTGTAGCTGTACACACACGCACTTAAAAAATGGCACACTCATAATCATGAAATGTCTTTATTCTCAGCTGTAAAGGTTTAGTTTAACACTAAATCTCAGAATGTAGATTCATGACTGACAACGGTAAGTCATATAAAGGGCACTGCAGCACGTGGCACAGAAGCATAAAGTAATGCAGCCCTTGTAAAGAGATACTTCACTGTATTAGCGCAGGCTGCATGAAGATGATGATATGTAGTTCAGGAGCCTGGGGAGTGTACAGTAGACACTTTCTCTGGGGTCTTAGAATAACTGCACTGCTGGATTTCATTGATTGCATTATAAATTCTTCTTTCTCTTTCATATGAATTGCGTCATGAGGCAGGTACACCCGAAGCCAGATGACACATTTCTGGACAGAAAGGAATAAAGTTTGTAAAAAAACTGCAAACTTTGGCTTTGGTGCAGATTTCATTGTGTCTGAATAACAAGTTTCGATTTCTAAGAACTAAACTATATGTGTTTGAACTGAAGCAAACTAACAAAGTGATTATGAGTTTAGATTAAAGAAGAAACAAATCTTAACACCGCTCTTGACATAAAATAATGCTGAATGCAAATAATGCAATAACTAAACTAGGTAGAGTGAAGATTTAAAATGTATAATTATTTTTTAGGGGTTTTCACCTTTATTGATAGGACGGAGGAGATTGACAGACAGGAAAGTGTGGGGAGCAGAGAAAGGGGAAGGATCGGCAAAGGACCTTGAGCCGGGAATCGAACTCGGGTCGCCGCAAGCACTTCGGTGCTGTGTTGACGCACTAAACACTAGGCTATTGGCGCCGACAAGATTTAAAATTTAAAAGGTTATTAGCTTTTTCAAAGGGAAAAGAATACACTTAAATGAGTACTAAGCACATTTTTTGATAGTTTGTTTGTTTGTGTTGAACACAATGGCAGTTTTTATGGCTATTTTTAAAGTATATTACAAAAAGCAAAACTTATATTAGGTTTTACTTTTTTTTTTCTGCCAAAACTCCTAAATTGTGTTTGGATTAACAGTGCCAAAGGTGCTTCAAAAGAATAAACTGAATAAAATATGTATCTTACAGAATCAAAGCCAACACAACCAAATATAGTGTATTTTATGCAAACAACAAACACCCAACAAGACCACACCATGTTTGATATATCCACTTTGGTTAGTAAACACGCCCATTATTGCTGATTGACTGCAAATGTGTGTTCTCGGGACTCGGTCTGACACTGTGGTCAAAAGCACTTTACAAATATTAAATAGTGCACACCTTTAAGATGTCATCACAGAAAACAACAAACCAATCAAACAATAAGCGATCATCCACCTATGCAGGTTGTCGTGTTGTTTTTATTTTCGTCTTAAGCGTTGTTCCATGACTTGACCTACATTTTTATGAAATGTAAATTCGCTGCTTTTATTGCACGTTTTGAATGACGAACACACTAGAGGGCGCTGTCTACATTTGTCTGAATCTGAAATGCGTTACTTGGGGGACATTTGGTTTTATGTTTGAGATAACGGTCATGTATGTACATGTAAGTCAGGGCTTGTTGTACAGATCACATAGCGAACCACGGATCAAAATCAGTATTGTTTTCAATAGCAAACATAAGAGGAAAGTCTTTGCGACAATGTTTGTTTACATTTATTCTTACGTTTTACATTGTGTGAAACTTTACATTTAGCATTTTGTTATATGTTTAAGATAAACGTCCTTCTTATACATCAAAATTGATGAATCTTTTTTTTTTTTTTTTTATAGTCCCAGCCCTACGCTGAAGTGTTAATTTTACCTTAAAACTGCAGTCAAATGTATGTTAAAATATGTTTTTGTAGTCTCACAATGTAGAGCACATAATTCCAATGAGCCCGTTTTGGTCAGTTCTGCACATTTCACTGATGACATTATTGAATGTCAATGTTTGACAAAAATATATTTAAAAAATTGCTTACTTTTGTATATTTGTTAGTACTTGGGTTTGGTTGCAAGAAATCTAATGGAGAACTACTACTTTATCCATTACAATCCAATATGCTAGTGGTCACCAGTGATACAATGACTTTATAACTGATTTAATATCTCTACGGCACCTGGCAAGTCTGACAATAAGAGGAAATTTAGCTTACTCAAAAATGTGATTGAAATTCAATGTAGAACATCAAATGGCAACTTTAAATATTGAGATGAATAAGAATTTTTTTTTCTTTCACTTGAGGGGTTTGGTTTACCACAGTTAATTGCAACTCGAGTGCTGCCTGGGAATATTTGAATGTTCACCAAGGTTATCTGAACAACTGTCTGGAGTACTTCATGACTCCAGACACCATAGCAGATCCAGGTGACCTTGTTCAGCTGTACGACTGCTTAAACAGAGACCTTGGTGTAAGTAATACTCTCCATTTCCCTTTTTTACATCTCTTTTACATTTTTTTCTCTTTCACACACACACACACACACACACAACAAATCTACAGTTGTCTGGTTTTCAACTCTGATTGTATTCTGCAATAACAGCACTCGTACAGCCTCTTAACCCTTGCGTATTACTCCGCTCACCTACAGTTTGACAAATATTGCAGCTGTTGGACGACATAATGTACTTTTGAGACTTTTTTTTAAGATGAGAATGTAGTTGTTTAAATTGCAGCTGTACAGTTCACTTATTTCAAATATTTATAAATTCAAAGATACAGCATGTTGGCATCTATCAGCCTGTCATACTGAGCAAAGCAAAGACGGTTGACGTTCCGCCACAAGATGGCGACAGAAATTGCATAGCAAGCCTTTCTTTCGTATGTTGTAGTGCTGTATTTATATAGTAATCTGGTTGTCTTTCTGGTACTGTTTGCTTTGCTTTGGCTTTTTCAAGGTTAATTATTGTGACATTATGGCCCAGTTTCACAAACAGAGCTTAGCTTAAGCCAGGAATAGACCTTAGTTAAATAAAGCTATTTAAGCTACATTTATAAAAATGGCTTTAGAAAAATACATTACCGGTGTGCACCTGGAGACAAAAAATGACACTGATATATTTTAAGACATCTCACTGCAAGTTATTTTCAGTTGAGACAGCTAAAACATTCAATTTAATCTATGACTAGCCTTAAATCTTGTTTATGAAGCCAGGGGTCAGATTGCAACAGAGAAATACTGTGAAATGTCTCTAGACTGATGGCATTTCATGCCGTTCAGCCTAATAATCTTAAAATGTGAGCAAAATCACCTGTTTTGTCACTTTAGACATTACGCTAGAGAATCATTCAAATACTAGCTCTGATGTTAGTAAAGTAGCAATGGCTTCTGCTGTTCTGACAAGTTGCAGATGTGAATATATGACAGAAGAAAGTAGTTCCTCATACAAAATAATTTTTATACTCTCCTTGTTTGAATTTTGTTTCTTTTCTTTTTTATATAAAAACATTTATTTATTTATTATGTATTTATTTATTTTATATGAAGGTATTTTCTTTGTGTATTTTATGCATTTTTATTTTTTAATTGTGTATTTATTTTTAAAGTTTTTATGTATTTTATCGATCATTTTGTACTTTTTGTTTATATTGTTCATGCTTACTTATTTTTATTTATTTTATTTATTATTTGTTCGTTCGTTCATGTATTTTATGTTCTTAAATATTAACATATTTATTAGTTCATTCATTCATTCATTTTCTTGTCGGCTTAGTCCCTTTATTAATCAGGGGTCGCCACAGCGGAATGAACCGCCAACTTATCCAGCATATTTTTTACGCAGCGGATGCCCTTCCAGCCGCAACCCATCTCTGGGAAATTTATTAGTTCAATTATTCATAAATATATGTATTTTCAATATTTTTATATATATATTTTTTTTACTTATATGTCATTTAAGCATTATATTAATATATGTGAAACTAATTAGGGTGGAAAAGTTTATTTTTAAAAAAAATATTTTTTATTTTGCAAATGTCCAATTATTTTTTAATGCCAATTACTTTTTATAAAAATAGTAAGCAAAATAGCAGAATCTTAGTATATACCTAAACAATAATTCAATTTCACCATTACGCCAGTAGCTTGTGTATTTGTATGATTCACCTGAAACACCTGTGATATTTTGAAACAATATAATACAGCATTAATGTGTTTATATATACATAATGATGCTATAATAGGAAGAGGATCTGCAAAATAATGAGTAGCAGTGTTTTTATGAGCTATTTAGATTATTTCATATTTTTCTAAGAAGGTTTAAGTAACTGGTTAAAGAACAGACATGTCACACTGCAGAAATGAGAACTGCATTAGAATACTGCTTAATGATGTGCAAACAGCAAAACACAAACCTGCCAAAACAAGTTTAATAAGTTTGTTTTCAATTAAAGATTTATTTCAGCATTTGCATAAGTCACAGGCATAGTGCAGGGCTTATTTATTTACCAATACAGAAACGAAATGAGAAACAAATGAGGGAAAAAGCGCATATAAAAGTTCAATAAGAGAACAGCTTCTGATTCTACATTCAAACAAAACAAACATGAGACTAATCTGCTAAAGTGTGTTTGCTAAAATAAAATTCAAAAATATGGAAGCATAAATAAATAAATAAATAAATTAATTAATTAATTAATTAATTAATGCTATAAAAATATGCTATATAATACCATATTAAGAACAGGGGATGGCTTATTTTTAGGTCCACACGGAATATGTGCGCAATTGTTTTTAGATTTTTTAGCCCGTCGATGAGCCTATATATTTACTTATGTAAATGTGTGTAAATATATATTTATTCTATTTTTATATAAATTTTTGTAGTATTAACTAATATGCTAATGTGTATCTGATTTATTTACTACACAGCTTGTAAAGCTTGTACTTTCTGTCTTTTAGTAGATGTTTTATACGAGAGACTTGCTTTTTTTTACCAAACAAGTTAATCCAATTGGATTTGCATTGCAAAACGTATAATTTTTAAAAAAATAAAATAACGATAGACTTATCGTAATAATAATGATAAAATGTAATCGATGCAATGATTTATTATGGGGCATTTACACCGGACTCATATAACACAAGCAAAATGTGAAATCCATGTGTAAACAGACATTTTCAGTTTACTCGCTTCATTCACGCATGAAATTATCTTGTAAAAAGAATAATGTACTTATTGTGTATTTGTTTCCCTATTATTTTTTGCTGAATAACAACATTAATACCGCTATCACAATAAATACCAAAAAAACGTTGCAATATGTTTTTAAATTCGCATCGACTATCTGCCAATTAAAAACCCATAAGACTGTTGCGAGGAAAAGATATCAAACAGAATCTCAAACGTTTTGTCATTTACCATAATGCAGCAAGAAAAATATGAATTGCATCATCTATTTATTTGAAGTCGTTTTCCTTTATTGTTTTTAGCTTCATTGACATGAGCAGTTTAAAATGAAAACAGACGCTGAATTATATCGCCACTAATATTACTATCACAATAAATACCAAAAAACATCGCAATATATTTTTAAGTCTGCATCGACAATCTGCCTATTAAAAAAAACCCTTGCATTGTTGCAAGGAAAAGATGTCAAACAGCATCTCAAATGTTTTGTAATTTATTGTAATGCGGCAAGAAAAAATATTATTATGAATTTATGTGCGTTTGTTTTCCTTTATCATTTTTAGTTTGACTGACATTAGCAGTTTTGAACAGAAACGCTGAATAATACTTTCAGTAATATCGTTACCGCAATAAATATCACAATACATTTTAAATTCTGCATCGACAATCCGCCTATTAAAAAACCATGACAATGTTGCGAGAAAGACATCAAACAGCATCTCACACATTTTGTCATTCATCAAAATGTGGCAAAATTATGTATGGTTATGTATTTATTTGTGTTTGTTTTCCTTTTATGTTTCGCTTGATTGACATGAGCAGTTTCAAATGAAAACAGACACTGAATTATATCGCCCCTAATATCGTTATCACAATAAATACCAAAAAAAATTGCGATATATTGTTAAGTCTGCATCAGCAATCTGCCTATTAAAAACCCATTACATTGTGGCAAGGAAAAGATAGAAAACAGCATCTCACATGTTTTGTCATTTATCGCAATGCGGCAAGAAAAATGTATTTTGAATTTTCTTGTGTTTGTTTTCCTTTATCATTTTATAGTTTGACGGACATGAGCAGTTTCGAACAGAAATGCTGAATAATACTCTCAGTAATACTGTTATCGCAATAAATACCGAAAAATATTGCAATATATATTTTAATTCTGCATCGACAATCTGCCTATTAAAAACCCATGCTGCGAGATTGACATCAAACAGCATCTTACACATTTTGTCATTTATCGTAATGTGGCAAAAATTATGTATTGTTATGTATTTATTTGCTTGTTTTATTTTTATTTTTCCCATGATTGAGATAAGCCATTTTAAATAAAAAGAGAAGTTGAATTATATTGCCACTAATATCGTTATCACAATTAAAAAAAAAAAAAAAAAAAAAAAAAAAAAAAAAAAAAAAAAAAAAACAAAAAAAAAAAAAAAAAAAAAAAAAAAAAAAAAAAAAAAAAAAAAAAATCGCAATAAATTTTTAAGTCTGCATAAACAATCTGCCAATTAAAAACCCATGACATTGGTGCTAGGAAAAGATATCAAACAGCATCTTACAAGTTTATTCATTTATCGTAATGTGGCAAGAAAAAAGTATTTTGAATTTACTAGGGCTGCACGATTTGGGAAAATTGTCATATTGCGATTATTGAGGGCAATATTGCGATATGCGATTTCGATTATAAATGGTATTGTAAGTCAACTTAATGGGTTTTTAAGAAAATTGCACACACAGATTAGTAATAATGCTGAAGTGTGCGTTTGTTTAACTTGAAATGGTTTCAAAATAAATATTTTTTACAAAATAAATATCTGCATTATTGTAAACTTATTTTCATATTCCATATTTTCCATATTTCTTGCAATTATTAAATGAAATATAACAATATTTTATAAGTATGGCTTTGTATTATTGTTTATGAGAGAGAAATGCAGCATGCACTATTTAAACATATCATATTTTGTCGGTTATATATATATATATACACACACACACACACACACACACACACACACACGCACATACATACAACTTTTGGTTCTGCTTATTTGATTTAATTTAAAACGTGGCCATATGCATTACTGTAGATGCATCCTACATGAAAACATTCAGCATGTTTCTGGTTTTATAGAGAACGTTGGGCACATGGAAAGGTTAACAGCAGATATGCCTCGTCACTCACCACCATACATGCATACAATATTTCTTCTACTTTCAATTTAATTCAATAATTTACTTTGAATGAAAACACTGAAACTATGATGGTTGTGAGCAATTTTTTCGGTTAGAGGAGACTGATTATTCCCTGAACTTGCCTGCGAGTGTGCCTTTTTAGACCGCTCGTCCCTGAATCACTCAAGTACTTGACTGAGATTAAGCATGTTTTACAAGCAGGTTACGACGTGCTATCACCGTCACATTTACTCTCACGACCTTCACTAATATTTCAAACTTCCCGAGTAGTTCTGTTCATTAATGGACGTCATTACTTCTGACTCACCGCTGCAAATAATTTTTTAATACTAATTTTGTGCAGGCGTCAGCGCCTTCCAGTCCTGATGGCTTCTGGGTCGTGTAGTTCTTTTTTAATTGCGTTACATTGTAATCGTATTAAAAGGAAACTACAAAAAATGGCGGTGCATTTTCTTTCTTAATTGTCTTGTTACATCCACGAATGCATTCGTTTATTTCATATAATCGCATGATTTGCTGTAATGTAATCGCATAGGCTGACATCGCGATTGCGATTGCGATATGATTAATTGTGCAGCACTAGAATTTACTTATGTTTGTTTTTCTTTATTATTTTTTGTTTGATTGACATATAGTTTTGAACAGAAACGCTGAATAATACCGTCACTAATATCGTTATCGTAATAAATACCAAAAAATATCGCAATATATTATTAGGTCTGCATTGACAATTTGCCTATTAAAAACCCATGAGTTGATGGTGACAATGATAGTGGCCATGACCACCCATAGTGGCGAGGAAAATAAATCAAACAGCATGTCACATAATAAGTCATTCATCGTAATGTGGCAAGAAAAAAAGTATTGAATTATGTATTTATTTTTGTTTGTTTTCCTTTATTACTTTTTGCTTGACTAACACGAGCAGTTTCAAATAAAAACACATGCTGAATAACATCACTACTTACATCCTTATATATAGTGATATATTTTCGCTGTATCGACAATCTCCAATCTCTTGCACTTTTTGCAAGGCAAGATATCTCACAATTTGTCATCCATCATAATGAGGCAAGAAAAAAATTATTATGCATTTATTTGTGTTTGTTAATCTTTATTATTTTTTTGCTTGTTATTGCAATAAATATATTTTTTTAAAAACACACAAACAATGAATTGAATTTCTAAATGAATTTCCCAATAAAACTCAATTTCTTAAATACTCAACATTAATGTACTTCTTAACTTTTACTTTATTTAATTTATGACCCTTTTAATTATTATTTTTTTAAATTTCACACCACTTGAGAACATGTGAAACAACAAAAACAATATCCCTTAATTTCTGTAAGTTACATCCCAAATACCACTAAATGAAGTAAATTTTAAACAAATAAAAGAGCAGAATATACTCCTTAAAGACCATGAGAGCCCCCCAGCTTCCCCATCTGAGACATACAGACAGAATGGTAGAGAGAAATGGTAGAGGGTTCAAAAGAGGTGATGCGTTGCCAAGGCAACAGCAGACAGCATCAGTTAGTAATTGCTCCCTATGATTGTAGCGTACTCGCTTTCTCTGACCACCTGATCGCATTTCTTGTAAAAAGTACATCTGTCAGGTACTCATTATTATATAAATATTCTCATGATGAAACCAAATGCTTCAGAAACAAGTCTTTTGCTCATTATTGTGCATCAGACATAAAAAAAAATGTAATGTCTATTGACTGTTTTATCTATATTCAAAGACACCTTTATACAATCTTCCAATATGATATCCGTTAGAAGTTTGGACACAGTAGATGAAAAATATTGAGATCGAAAGACTTTAAAGACTGAAAGGATTTTGTAGGCAAAAATAAACTGAGCTTTTTTACAGTTTTTTTTAACCTTAAAGAACATAGGTTTACATGCATAATTCATCTTGTTCAATTACTTTAAATGCCTGCTATATGTTAGCTTTTTGTGTAATAACATAAAGTAAGAAGTAACGCAATTCGGTACTCTCAGAAAAAAAAAAAACCTATGTCACTGAGGCAGTACCTTTTTATGGAATAGAATTGTACCCAAAAACAAAGAAACAAATTTGTACCATTGCAATTTGTACCTTTAAGGACATGATTTGTACCATGGGAAACCAAAACGTACCACTGGTTTGTAAAACCTGCGGATACAATGCATCAAAGGTACAAATCTCATCGATGAAGGTACCACTGCAGTGACAAGACAATTTTTACCTTAATAGTGTCAAATGTGTTCCTTCAAGAATTATTTAAAGAGCCCATATTATACATTGAAAATGGTCATATATTGGTTTTGGGGGTCTCCAACAGCAGGCTGATCTGCATGCATGGTCAAAAAACACTTTCATTGTCTTATAATATGCATTTATTTTTACCTCATTATCTCAGCGACTCCTATATGAATCGTTCAGGGATTCATTTGTTCCAAAACCCCTCCTTCGCGCGATGCTAAACTGCGCTGATTGGACCGATGACCCAGTGTGTTGCGATTGGTCGACAGCGCTCAGCGCGAGAGAATGCCCACCACGGCTTATCAACATGGAAGGAGTCATAGCGTGTGCGTGAGCTAATCTGCTAACACTCGTTTTTATCGGGAGTCGCCCGTATTTCAGACACCTCACCCCGAAAACTAACCCCCGATCTCCCAGCATATCAATCCAATTCTTAACCAGAAGTAAAAACAGCGACAGACATTCAGTATTAGTGCACACAGCGGCAAAAGCTGAACCATTATAAACAGCACGGCCGCTCGTGTGTAGCAGAGCTCATGGTGTCCATAGCAACGACAAACAGCAGAGGAACACGCTCAAATGCATTTTAGTCCGTAAACACAGCGGCACACGTCGCGTTAACAACGTGCTTTTAGACGCGATATGAGAATACAAGTTAACCAGAGACACTACAAGCGGTTACAAGTTACAAAACACAGTTAAATGCATCATTTACAAGCTAGAGAAAACAATGAGGCGACCGTTTTAATCGCACTTATTCACACTTGCTGGATAGCAGACTGGAAAATGTCCTGGTGCTCCTAATCCTCCGTTGTAAACACTCCTCGGAGGGGGAACAGTTCATGGCTGGATTTAATGCTGTGGTATTTCTGCAGAAACTACTAACTCTTCAAAGTCTCATCTCTGGGTTCTCTGCACACTTCCAATATCCAGCTGAGCACAGTGCTCCTCACTGTGTTGCCAGATGTAGCTGCCTGATTTCACCCCAAACCCTGTCCAAAAGGTTTTTACCTGCACAAACAAATTTAAAACCGCCCGATCTGGCAACGTTTTCGCACCGCTGTTGTTTGTGGGTGGGGTTGGGGATTTCGAATCTGCGCGTGCATAAATGGGCGGGGCTTATGTTTCGTGTTCACGTCATGCCGAAACGGCTAAAGACTCGTAAGCACGGCGACTCGTTTGAGGAACTATGAGTCGACTCTTTTATAGATGAATCAATAGTTTTAAACACTTTGCACTTTCAGATTTAAGCCTTAGCTGGACATTTCACTTCACTTAGAGCTGTGTAACACACAGCATACAAGCTCATTTTCAAAAACCCATAATAGGGGCTCTTTAAAGGTATTTTGCTGTTTACAAAATGTGTCAATTTATTTTCAGCAAATATAAAACAATAAATGGTAATTTATGTTTTAACCCCTTCAGACCTTGCGTCCATTACAATGGATATCTTTGGAACATAATTCAGGTCTGAAGGGGTTAATATGAATATGAAATATAAAATTATTCATAAATCACTTTTTTTTTGAGAAAAAAATGTATAAAAGGTATATAAATGGCACAGAACAGTA
This sequence comes from Danio albolineatus, assembly GCA_903798035.1. Classification (NCBI taxonomy): domain Eukaryota; kingdom Metazoa; phylum Chordata; class Actinopteri; order Cypriniformes; family Danionidae; genus Danio; species Danio albolineatus. The sequence continues at coordinate 519,518 of CAIGQQ010004826.1, read as the reverse complement.
TCATGTGAGGTCTTTTCTGTACTATATAAGGTACAGTTTTTTACAATTATTTTCCTTAAGGAACATTATTTGTACCACCATGTACACTTTTTTTCTGAGTGTATGTTAAAGCAAAGATATCCCAGTTCGCAAAATGTGTAAAGTAAGTTTGTATAAAGTGCTACACTGGTAAAAAATATAGAAAATAAAAAAATTTAAAGAGATAAAAAAATATAATAAAATTAGGATAAATAATTTAAAATATGCATGAACAAATAAAAAACAAAATACAATCATAAAATAAAAATGAATGAAATAAACAAAACAAAAATGAATTAAAAAGTTAATTATAATAAAAAATATATTAAGAAATTATAAATAAAAATAAAAATTAAACAAAACAAAATACAAATGAATAAAATAAAATAAAAATGAATAAAATAAAACAAAAATATATAACTAAATTTAATTAAAATAAAATAAAAATCAATAAATAAAATTAAAAAATGAATAAAATAAAATGAATGAAACAAAATAAAATAAAAATTTACAAAATAAATTTAAAAAATAAAAATTAGTATTAAAAAAAAAAAAAAAAATGAAATAAAATACATTTTTAAATTATGAAAATTAATAAAACAAAAATTTTTATTTAAAAAAATTACTAAAAGCTTGGGATTGAAAATGTTGTAGTATGTCTAGTAAAATAAGCCTATTCAAAATGTTCCCCCCATTGTCCGCGAAAGCATGTTTTTGATTTATTTTTTAAATTATTTTTTTAGTGGAAAACAAAACAAAAAAAAATCTGTTTAGCTTAATTCCATGTAGTATATGTGCATCGAGTAACTACCAATAGAGGGCAGTCATTAGTACAGTGGATGGATGGGAATTAATTATCATGTTGGAGATCCCAGCTTAATTATAGATTTCATTCATTTTTCATTCTGCTGCCACATGTCTGACTCATAATTCCAGATGTCTAATAACGGCAACAGCAGCCAAAGTGATTCAGGGACGCCCTGAGAGTCAGTCAAATGAAACCAGAACTGACACTCCAACATCCAGAGACCTGTCAGCATCTCCACCGTCCTGATTTCATGGATGTGAACGGCTGAAACCCCAGAGATGCAGCTGAACAATCATATGAGAGCTTTGCAGAGACTAGGCCTATAATGATCACAGACTGTTGCAGTAAAAGTTCGATCTACTCACTATTTACTCACACAATATACGGTTGAAGGCAGAATTACTATTCCTCCTGTGAAATGTCAATTATATAATATATATTTAATGATTTAATTGATTAATGATTTATTTTTTAACATGTTTGTCACACTTTAATGTTTCAGATCATCAAATGAAGTTATAATATAGTTAAAGATAATACAAGTAAACATGTCATGCGGTTTTTAAATTAGGATTGTGTATTCTTAAGGGAAAACTAAATCCAAAACTATTGTCTATTGTCTCTGTGTGTGTGTATAATAAAGTAGACTAAAAGACCATCAAAGGCTATATCTATCTATCTATCTATCTATCTATCTATCTATCTATCTATCTAT
>CAIGQQ010004826.1:488416-517967 GCA_903798035.1 Danio albolineatus | reverse complement strand
TCTATCTATCTATCTATCTATCTATCTATCTATCTATCTATCTATCTCTTTATATTTATATAGTAGTGACATATAGTGGTCAAATGTGACCACTACTATTATCGGCTTTTATTACTTCTACTGTCATGCCCCTTCAGGAGACCCCCTATGTTAATTGAATACACCCTACAGTTTCTCTGAGGATGGATGAGCTGATGTCTCCTTTTAACCACCATCAACATCAACATATTTTGAACTGTGCATGGATTCTACGTTACTTTTATCACCTAGCTCTAGTTTGCAAAAGTATTGACTTTCTCTGAACTGCTGTTTTAAGAGGAGGAAGGTTTATAGAGTTTACACTTGGTTTAAAGCGACCTCTTCTCGATATTTAAACTGCCTCTTTCTTGCATGGATAGTATATAAGGTTGCCCAACTTCACACTCCACTTGGTTGTGAAATGTCAGAAAATCAGACAGCATCTAGGTGTTGATGTCCGTCGTCGCCACCAAACCATGGATCGAGAACTGCTGAAAGCAGAGCACAGTTTCTTCTGTCGCAACAACTCCAATGCTACGGCGCTTGAGCTGCCCAGAAAGAATGCAATCCTAACTCACTCCTAGGTCCACACGGTCTCAGATTTGTAGCCCATCGAGTCTATTTTTTTACTTGTGTAAATGTGTGTAAATCAGTTTTTAAATTAATTTCAGTAATATTATTGACAAATATGAAACTGTTCATATGATTTTACAATACAGTTTGTAAAGTATTTTTTTTCTGTCTTTTAGTAGATATATTATATGAGAGGCTTGATTTGTTTGCATTGCAAACATTAAATAAAAGTTATTAAAGGTATTATTTTTGAATTTCATATATTAAGTTTTTAGTAATGACACTCCCAAAATCATTCCTCATAAATCCACAGATTTTTTACAAAATTCTGAGCAGAAATCGCTAAAAATGTCCGCAGATTCTGTCTGGCCCTACCCACTCCACTGACTCCAACATCCCATCTGTGAACCTCCTCCCCTGGAAACCAAAGCTGCTTCAGTGACTATACAATCTGCACCAGAAAAGAAGGTGGCTGATGTTGTCAAGATGGTTATTGAGGATCTTTTGGTCTACTTTATCTTAAAGAACTTCATGTGGCATTATGATTTAATGAATTGCTGGTTTAATGGCTAAGCTTTATTAATAAAAAAAAAACATATCTTTGTCCACTTAATTCTGAAACCATTTGTTATATTACCACTCAGTATCGAATAAAACAATAATTTGAGCATAACAAATGTGTTTTGTCCTTTCCAAGTTAATTTTGTCCTTTTCAAGCTGGCACCGCTTGATTTTCATAATTATATTGATTAATAATGAAATATTAACTACCTTTTTGTCCTGTGGTAGTGAGAACGATGCTTGTGGTTACCGTGATTTATAAATGCAGGCCATAAAATGAGTCTGTTATTATCATTTTGACAGATGGTGCTTTTGTTCTTTTGTTAATGAAAGTAAATCTACATTTGGATCCCAATTTTCACTCCTTAGCTCAAGCTACTGACAAACGTGCATATCTAAGAGACAAAACTTGTAAAATGAATATTATATCTGCAAAGCTACCAAATCCAGTACTGGTGTCTCACATAGTGTGTTAGTGCAGCCATGTTCAGGAAGTAAAAGCTACTTTCTTTTATTTTTCCTCCATATAGGGCCATGTATTTTTTAACAATAACTGATAACCCTCTAAAGCGGGGGTCTCCAACCTCATATTATATGCGAGCTAGTTTTAAAAACTATAAGTGGCCAAGATCAAATTTTGTCACGGTCACTGAATCCACTGGTAACTCATTATATATCATACTGAAAATGGATCAAATCTCAAATGAACACAGATCCAAACTGTTAAATGCCCCTGGTTTTTTATATAACTTTAATTTTGAAAAGAATGGATATTTTCATATTCATTTTTTATAATTTGAAAATCAATATTGATTTTAATAGAAAACAGTACTTGGTATAATACAATAATGTAGATGTCAGCAAAAAATATATAGTTGTATACACATTTAATATATCAGAGCATTCTGATTTTGTTGTTGTTTGGGTTAACATGTCATATTAAAATCATACTTGCATGTTTCTAAATAAAAAGTAAATAAATAAATAACTACAATGATACTTAAAACTAAATCTGAATTGGAGTAGGTGGGACAACTGCCTGTGTTCATTTCCTGACTGGATGAAATGCATGTCTTGGCGAGCTACTTGTAATCATGACAAGCTTTTTGTTTAAGAAAACCCATTTGTTCATCTTGTTTCATCTTACTTTTAAACACTTGCTAATTTGCGCAGAAAAACTACATTACCCATGATGCTGTGCACAGTTAAACACAAAAATAAATGACACCATGTGATAGACTCCTCTAGAAGTTTAGAAATCAAGGTAAAGGATCACAAATAACAGCATCTTACCTAGATCAGTATTAGGCCCGGCCAGGACCTGTCTGAATTTGTCAAGTCTTGATGCCTCTCTCTCAGTCATGGCTGGAGTCCCAGATGTGTTCTGATCCGCCATTCGGGCCACCAGTGGAATCACAGGTCTGTGCGGGAGTGACTGCTGTCTGTGTAGTGCTGCCTGTTCAACACCCACTTCTGACCAACAAACAGAAAAGAAAACACTGTATTAATGAGAATATAAAAAACAATGTACATTTCTCTTTTTTTAAATATTTTTTAGGTGGTTTCAGCTTTATTATAAAAGGACAATGAAGATTTAAAGACAGGAAAGTGTTGGGAACAGAGAGAGGGGAGGGACCTCGAGCCAGGAATCGAACTCTGGTTGCTGTGATATGTGTCAATGAACTAACCACTAGTCTATCAGCACCATACAACACCAAAGTCCTATCTAAATTAATAGTGGAATCATTAAATCTCAAGAATTGCTGGCTGAACACTCAACTAAATTGCAAACTTCAAATCAAAATTGGACCTCATCTGCCCCATTATTGTTGTTGCTTAAGACCTAATCACATTTAAAACATGTAATTTCTAGTTTGTGTCAATCAAAAGGTTGCTATGACACCAAACTTCTTTACAATTGTTTTAAACGGTAACAGGAGGACCAAGTTAGAAACACTTTTGCTATGTCCCAATTCGCATACCATCCATCCTAAAATTTGATAATAGAATTAGTGTGTCCCAAAGTATGTTGAAAAATAAAGTATGCCAAAGGTCCACGGATGGTGTTCAATTTCTGCTAGAAATTCAAAGTGTAGAACTGTTCGTACTCTAATATGCTACATAAATATATGAATTACAAACTCATTTATAAAAAAAGTGTAAACTGACTAAAAAAAATAATTAATATTGTGTATAACTCCCATGAGCTTGGATGACTGCATCCATACATCTCTGCAGTGACTCAAATAACTTATTAATAAAGTCATCTGAAGTGCCAATGAAAGCATTCTTGCAGGATTCCCAGAATTCATCAAGATTCTTTGGATTCACCTTCAATGCCTCTTCTTTCATCTTAGCCCAGACATGCTCAATAATGTTCAAGTCTAGTGACTGGGCTGGCCAATCCTGGAGCACCTCGACCTTCTTTGCTTCCAGGATCTTTGATGTGGAGGCTGAAGTATAAGGAGGAGCGCTATCCTGCTGAAGAATTTAAAACTCTCCTATGGTTTGTAATGTAATGGGCAGCACAAATGTCTTGATTTTGACCTCAGGCTGTTGATGTTGCCCTCCAGTCTGCATATGTATCACAGGCCCCCATACTGAATGTAACCCCAAACCATGATTTTCTCATTCACCAAACTTGACTGATTTCTGTGAGAATCTTGGGTCCATACATGATTCAACAGTTCAACAGATGATTCATCAGAAAAATCTACCTTCTGTCACTTTTCCAAATGATCAACTTAATTCAATATATGATTAGTTGTTCTTATAACTGGGATCGACGACAAGACTTTTGTCAGGTAGTGTATGTATATCAGTATAAAGTCTTTGTATATCTATAGTCTACTGTGTTTTCTCTCTCACATACCCCTCGGTTGTAATTAGGGAGAAAATTCATGGTCACACCGACTATCAGGACATCAGTTTGCCCATAGGTCAGACCAGGCAGTTACCCTAAGATTACAGCTAGTGTTAATGAAACTCTTCTGTCAAACTAAATCCATTATAGAGCTTGGACAGATGAACCTCATTCAAGATACCATCATCATTAGGAGTGGGAATCTTTTAGCGCCAGAGGATTCAATTCATTTTGATTAGATTTCATTTTAATTTCAATTCAGAGAATCACGATGAGATTACACCACTCTCAATGTGTATATATTGCTCGGAAAATGATCTTTTCAGCTACACCTGTTACATCCCAATCTTTGTAAGTGCAAAGTAATTGCGTTTTAGCAGCATTGTATTGATTTTAGAGAAAGTTTGCAGATAAGACATTAATATATACAAAATCTGAATGGTCCTGCTTACTTAATGAAGATGCCACACTGTTCTTCCATTAATTCATCAGTTCATTCATTTATTCATTCATGTTTCTTTGGTCAAAGTACAAAGTACTCAAAGTGCTATAACGCTGTCAGTGACAATTAGGGGGGTTATTTGTATAATATTTTGTCTCTTAAGCAACTGTGTATTTATCTTAATATTTTTTTTATAAAATTTTAACATTTTATTGTATTAATTCAATTATCAATTATTTTTATATTTATTTTTTTGCCCAAACCTTTCCACAAATGAATCAGCTCTAGTGCAGAGTGGATAATGAATCAAGAACACTAAAAAGTCATAGAATTGCAACATCCACCTTAACATAAACTGAAAAAGAAGTAAATATATTGGTGTTAAAAGTGTTGGAGGGAAGTGACCATAACCCCCAACCTCTGATTCAACAGGTCTCAGACATGCTTGTTGAGATCTGAGATCTTCACTGGCTATGACAGAACACAGACAATCTTGTCTTGCAAGAAATCGCTCGCAGAATGACCAGTATTGCTAGTGGCATTGTCATGCTAGAGAGTCGTGTCAGAATGAGCCTGCAGAAAAGAATGCCACATGACGAAGGAGAATGTCTTTCCGGTAACACACAGCACTGTCATTGCCTGTAGTGACAGCAAAAGCTCAGACCTATGATGCGATGGCATACGGCCTCAGTCTTTGACAGAACCTCTACCTCCAAATAGACCTCGCTCCAAGAGTAAACTCAGCCTCAGACGTCATGTCAACTACCCGCTGGCTGAACATCTGATGCATAACAGCCACTACACACTATAGCCCAGCTCACACTGTGCAATTCTGAACAATCCTAAGTGATTACAGCATTTCAGTTTGCACTAACATAATTCCTATGTCATGCTGTAAGATATCAGTTGTCATAATGACAGACTGAACTACAATAAAGGTGTGCAAAACGTGGACATTCAAGGAAACTCACACCTAGTTTGACGTAGGGCTGCATGATATGATATTTAATTTTTCTGTGATGATTTTTGTGATAAGAATGGTTTCCCCAGACTGTTTGAATAGTTCTGACGTTTTTCTAGGGAGTCTAACAGTGTCCGGGTACAGAAATTGCATATTCACGATGGAATAAAATGCTTTTCTGACTTCAAAGTTTTTCTCTGTTTCTCGTCCAAATATTTAAAACTTCTTAGAACATGCAAAAATATTGTTTTGTTTTCAGTTTCTGAAGAAATTTGTCAATTTTAAGTTAGTTTTTCCTTAAAACAAGCTAAATAATCTGCCAACGGAGTAAGTAAAGTAATCTTGACTAAGGCCCAATCCAAATTCTACCCCTTAGCCTCAATAATAAAACCAGGCGGAAAAAAACAGTTCTGACTTTTCCCCACACTGGCTGTTGCTTTGATTGTGTCATCAGATTTGACACTCCTATAGGTTCTTGGATTGAAGCTCGACGCAGCTGAAGTTACACTACGGGAAAAAGTCTGCAATCTTCTGACTCTGCCATGACTTCAAAGGGATTGCAGCGACCATTTAGCATCTGTTGGTGACATGTCAAACCAACAATCAAAAACCAAAGATTTAACCAAGTATTCCTGGAATCTTTTAGTATTTCACAAATTTGTCTCAGACAACCAAATTGTGTCTGAAATCACAAAGTATGAGCAAGGCTTAAGCTAATAGTCTGTCTGTGAGCATCTGTTGAGTTTGTTTGGTGTGTTCCTTATGTTGCCTCTCACCAGGCTCACGACCACAACAGTTCGCCTGATTCAGCATGGAAAAGGGCTTTAAGAAAGGCCCCGTTTACACTAGTGCATTTTAGTTTTAAAACGGCGTTTTATCATGAAAACGATCCGCGTCCACACTAGCGTTTCACCCAGCGTTTCTGAACATATCTCAGTCCACACTACTCAACTAAAAACGTATATCACATTCACACACTCTGGGCATGCACGTTCAAGTATAAACAGGAAGCATGTGTCTCGCTCGGCATTTGGTTATTGTTAGTCAACAAACTTTTTTCTTATGCCACAACAACTACTTCACTTACAAACATGTCCCTCCAGGCACTGATTATTCCCGGTGTAACCCAAAACTGGCGTTCTAAATAGGGCTTACACCGCTTGAAACGTGAGCGATTAGCGAGTGCTCGAACAGTAGCTTGCCTCTTGCTAATATATGCAGCTGTTGTAGTAAAAAGGCAGAGTTTAACTGCACAATGGCGCCAAAAATGGACAATAGTGCAAACAACGCTCCCATTTCTGCCTCCATGTTGTTGTTTACAGTGAAGGCTGGTCTGCCGTCTTCCGGTGGCATTATAGTCATGTAATAGGGGCTTGACGAATAAGGGAAGGATACGCAATGACCCAAAAGCCCCAATCGAGTAGCGAATCTCTGCAGCCACGCCTCCGGTTTCAGACGTTTTACCCCATGCACACTGAGATGGAGCAGCAGCGTTTTAGAATGAAAACGGCCTCTCCAGCATTTCCAAAATGCTCCATTTTCAGGGCTCAAAAACTCCAGCGTAGTGTGGACAGATGGCGTAACGGTAGCAAAACGTATGCGTTTTAAAACGAAAAAGCATTAGCGTAAACGGGGCCTAAGAGTGTGTTGCGATAGTGTTCTGGCATGGATTGTCAGACATATTATCAGAAAAGGAGCAAATCTGTCCATGGCGATAAACAAAGGTCTGTGAAACGCTGCTTTGTTAATGGTGTGTATGTGTGCAGCACTAGTTCCTGTTTCCTCTGGTACATGCTTTCATTCAGGTGCAAAATACATGTTCTAGTTTCAACCAGTTTGCATGTTTGGTGTGTTCACACACAGCTTCTTGGCCCAGACGGGCCACTAGATGCAGTCAAAAGTATTGAGTTTGGTACCTTTTGGTGCTGAAATGTTTTTTTTTTTTTCCCTTCAACATTTGAATGCTCTTGAGTGCATTCTTAAACACAGGTCATCAGTTTAGCACTCTTAAACAGAATTCACCAATTGCAAACACAGATAGTAAGGGGGAGCTTTCCAAAGCCATGTTGATCAGCTAATTTGTCTATGAGTTCACATAGTAGGGACGATCTGATCGATGTCACTTAAAAAAGGAGTTTAAACCGCTGTTTAAGAAACAATGTAGCTGACAACACAGTCTGCCGTTCTTTGACATTAGTTTGGTGTGTCCCAGGCCATAAAATTTTTTTTAAAAAGCCATCATCAAAGTCTTCATCTTAAATCCCTCAGGATTTTCAAGAGATGTGTGTCACGTTCATTAACGGGGTGGACCAATGCTGAGTTATTTACACTGTTAACGAGTTGGACTCTTGTGCTCAAATATGGTTCAAATTTAAAAAAATATGCCAAAAATCTTACTTCTAGGGGGCAACTGTTTTTTTTTTTGTTTTGTTTTGTTTTTTCAGATTATGGTTCTATATTACATAACTAAGAGCCAAAATCCTTATAGGGGCATTTTCCCCTGGAAAAGTGTGTGCTTGACTGGCGCAAGCATGCCATCTCACACCATCACCTTACTGCAGTGAGGGGAAGCTGATCTTGTTTAGTCATACTTAATCTAACCCCATTCACATGCAAGTTGTAAATAATTCAGCTGACCCCCCTTCAGAAGTTATTCAGAACTCGTCACTTTAATCATTTCCATGGCAACACGTCTGGTTTATGACATGACACAGCACCATGGACTGCAGAGCTTAGAGTTGCTGGATTTACTAGTACAAGTCAATCCATGTCTGCTAAACCACATGAAAGTAAGTGGCTGATTAACTAGAAGAAGAATAGAGCAAACAAGCTAGTCATTCATACAGTGTGTATCTGTTATAAATAGAAGTGTATAACGATTATTGTTGCTGTATTCCACAGACATCAGCATGTATTTTACAAAGCACTTTTTAGCTTTTAATCCTGTGTATCAAAATGTGTGCAAAGTTAACGTTATTTCATTGAAAAAGACATTCTCTCTCTGGCTCAGCTCCAGCCACTGCGAGGGCTGATTTGAGCTCTGATTTGTGGTTGTGAAGCTGCTGCACTTGTGCACTTTTGACTCAGTTTCTCCATCCCCAGCACGCCTCCAGGCGCTGATTTTCTTCCGGAGAGAATCTGAAAGTAGTAACTTTGTCTCAAATGTATTGAAAAACTAAATACTTTTCAGAGGCAAATGGATAAAGTACTGCTCTATAGATACTCAAGATTAATATAAGATTGAGGAGAAAGTAAGCTTGTTAAATTTCCTTTAATGGTCCACCTATAAACAAAGTCATTGTGACAACAAACCCCAAAGATGTAATGTAATGTAATGTAATGTAATGTGTATTTATATAGCACTTTTACTGAGTATGGCCATACAACCAAAGTGCTTCACAATCATGAGGGGGGTTTCTCCACACCACAACCAATGTGCAGCATCCACTTGGATGATGCAACGGCAGCCACACCACAACAGCAACAGTGCTCTCACCACACACCAGCTATTGGTGGAGTGGAGAGACAGTGATACAGCCAATTCGGCAGATGGGGTCGATTGGGGCCGATTGAGGGACTTTGGCCAGGACACCGGGGTTACAACCCTACTCTTTACGAGAAGTGCCATGGGTTTTTTAATGACCACAGATTTCGACGAGTCAGGACCTCGATTTAATATCTCATCCGAAAGATGCTTGAAACTTCAGACCTTCAGCAGTTGAAGAACAATGTACTTCACCTTGAGCAGTTAGTCCAAAGGTCTAGTTAAATTACGCTAGATCCAGAGTGCAGTACACTTGCTCTTTTCACATTAAACATGAATCTGGACAATACCAATGGAAATCCGAATGGTACTTTTGTCAATAACCAGCACTTTTCAAAAGTCATGTCTGGTCCAGTAAAGATAGATATGAGTTTACAGAAGATGTTGTTCCTACTTATGTTTGGTAAGGACTTGCCTTACAAGAGGATTAAAAGCCTCGGCTCCAGCCTCTCTCGGACTACTGTGGATAGCCTCTTCACTGATGGATGGATGGTGTGTTCCTAGTGTGACGTGGGCAGATGTTATTTCCGTCCTGTACCTGTCCCGCAGGTGTGATATTCAAATGTCCTGATCTTGTGCAGGTGTTGTTACACGTGGTGTCCCGTGGTGAGGAAAATCAGCTGTCCTTCCTGTCTCCCTGTAGTGACATCTCACAGTATGAACGGGGTTATTTATTGCTCTGGCCACATCTGTTGTCCTCATGTCTCCATGCACCAGTCCCAAGTCAAATCTGGCCCATCATATCACTTTAAACGGCGGGCAAGAGCACATGATTAACACCAAATCCAAATTGAAGTATTTGTGCAAATAGACTGTAGGGATGGGAAGTTTGGATGACTCAGACCCTTAACTATCTTTCAGCGAGTTGAAAGAATCTATCAATAACAAAATCAACTGTAGGCAATAGATATTTCTAATATCTGGCACCTAAACTCTGGAACAGCCTTCAGGAGCACTGCTCAGGAGGCAGGCACACTCTATCAGTTTAAAACTAGATTAAAGACACATCTCTTTGCATCAGCATAGACATAAACCACAAATGCTTTTGAAATCCAACTCCTCTAAAGGATTGTTAGGCTGTATTATTTAGGGCAACCGGAGCCAAGAACACTTCCCAAAAGACATTTTTGAATGCCATCTACACATATGTTAGTCTGTTTTTCCTTATCCCGAGATCTCCATAATCCTGGACCAGGCCATTTCTTGAGCAGATCATGTGGTTGTCATAGAGGAGTGGAGAGCATGAGACTGTCTCCTGAAATACCCCAGTGACAGACAAGTCTCTGCATTGATCCCGTGGGCTCGCCTAAACACCTGCCGTTAACCTACTCACACCTGCGGCTTCTCCACGATGGATGTACAACATTCTCCAGCCTCCAACTCCAGCTCTCCACAATAGGTTTGCCCAGAGGAGAAATAAGCATGCCCAACTGAGCCTGGTTTCTTTCGAGTTTTGTTTTTTTCCTTCACTTTCGTCGATTGGTGAAGATTGTTCCTCACCACTGCTACCATGTGGAGCTTCGCATTGATGGATTTGCTCTTCAGTGTTTGGACTTTCAGCAGTGAAATTTAAACCACACTGAACTGAACTAAACTGAAACTAAAATGAATCAAACCCGAGGACTTGTGAAATAAACAGATCAAATATTTTTCTCAGCCAGCGCCTAGACTGCAGCTGTGCACAAGAAGTTTGGCCAAGAAATGGAGGAGAAATGGTCTTGCCCAACTGAGCCCGGTCAAGGTTTTATTTTCCTTCACTTTCATCAATTGGTGAAGTTTGTTCCTCTCCACTGTTGCCACTGGCTTGCCTGGTTTGAGACATGTGCATCGATGGATTTGCTCTTCATTATTTGGAGTTTCAGCATGGAAAATTAAACCACACTGAACTGACCTAAACTGAACTTAAACTCTTAAACTGCTTTGACACTATCTACATTGTAAAAGCACTATAGAAACAAAGATTTTTTATTTTGAATTCTTTGAGTCATTTCATTCAATTTGCCAAAATATTGTTAAAATGTTACGAGTTGCTTCTAAATGCATCTACAACTAGCACAAACAATGAGAGGATGTAAAGAGACAATTGAATCAAACCCAAGGACTCGAGAACTGAACAGATCAAATCTTTTTCTGGTTCTGACAAGACGACAAGTCTTTCACACGATGAATGAAAGAGTCAAACCTGATAGAAGACTCGAAAAAGAAACTAATCTTTTCTCCCACCTGTACAATATGTGCATGCGAGAATGGAAGAATCACTCCATGTGAGAGCTTATCGTTCCCGAGTCACATTAGAGATCCAATTGAAATGAATAAATCATTCAAACACAACCCATCACTAGTGATCCACGACATGTTTGCCACAAATGTGCAGAATTCACTTCAACCACATGCAAGGTTAAGACATTCAACAAGGGGGAAAATTTCAGTTTCCAGCAAACAGTATAGACTGGGTGACACTGCGTTTTGCGGGATTTGTATATTTGCAAATGTCCCATCTGTCACTGATTAGCAGCTGAAAATTATTTGTTGTTCTACTTCTCTCAAATGTGATAAAGTTGTGGAGAAATGTATTGGACTTGTGTCTGATGATACTTATCTTGATATTTACGTCTCAATATTGTGTGATGATATTTACTTTGCTATTTTATGGAGTAACGTAGGTTAAATAACCTGATAAATAGATACCTGTTAAATAACCAAGAGAAGTTACATCTATTTTACATTTATGCAAATACATGTCTTTATTTGTTACTTTAAAACGGTATATTAAAATAAAGCGACACTTATTTAAATATGTTAAGGAGTAGTAAGATTTATACATGCCCTCTAAGGGCAGCCATAATGCTGAAGTGGCCCAAGTTTGACACCCTTAGACTATAAAATTCATTATGGGAGAAAGAAAGCTGAATGCAGCAAAATGCAAAGTATCCTTAATGAAAACTTGGTCCAGGGTGCTCAGAAGCGCAGACTAGGTTAAAATGTCACCCTCCAAAAGTACAGTCTCCCTAGTAAGCACACAGCCAAGACAGTACAATAAGGGCTTGGGGAAAAGTCCTTGAGTGGCCAAGCCTCAGACTTAAATCCAATGAAACATCTCAGGAGAATCCTAAAAATGGCTGATAAATAACAATCCCCTTCCAACCTGACATAGCTTGAAAGGATCTACAGAGAAGAATGGCTGCAAATGCAGATATGCAAAGCCTGTCACATCATAACCAAAGTGACTTGAGGCTGTAATCACTGTAACCAAGTACTGATTCAAGTATATGAATATGTGACAGTTTTGAACATGTCATGGAACAGTTTCTTTATTATTATTGTTGTTTGTTTTTTGGTAGGGGTGAAGTATAAGCTGCTGTTGGAAGTATATAATTTAAAGCTCTTAACATCAGGTGGCAACATAAAATATGGGGAAAAATCAAGAGCATGTATAATTGTTATGGTTCTACAGTATTTACACACAAACACTCGTTTATTGCTAATTAGAGGATCAGATATATGGCTTATTGAAAACATTCTACTGTATAAATGCTGCTGTTTTTGCAGTGCTGCATGCATTTAACTAAGAAATCGCAATGCCCTGGTGAACAGATTTTTTGCGCCAACGCTTAATAATCCTGCTGCCCAAACACTGAGTGTCACTGTAAAATGTGATTGTATGCCTGTTAGAGGCATTGAATGTGTCTCTGGGTGACTTTGAGAGATTATTCTCGCATTAAACATCATAACATCCACATTTAACGATGTTTGTGTAATCCCTGCAGAAATTAGACAGTGCATGACGGCTGCTGACAGTGTCAACACAAAGTGCTATTAGAGCAGAGGCAGAACACGTCAACGGGAAGTCCGTTAATAGTCATCCACCACCAATCAGGCTGGTAAACAAAACAGCGGAAGAGCTGTCAGTCAGTGCGGGTATATTGGTGAAAACAGACACTCCTTGTCTGATAAACACTGTAGTCCATAGGTAAATGCTACAGTGCGTTTCAGAATAGGGTTAGTTCTCCAAAAAATTGAAATTACCTTATTATTCTCTCCCATGTGGTTTTAAACTCTGTGTGAGAAGCAGGTTGTCGAGATTTTTATTCATTATGTTGATATACTTCCAACTGAAAGTTAATATTCAGTACAAGGCAGGGCTTTCTTTTTGTGCATCATTCCCTCATAGCAAACTAACGGTTAGAGGGGTGCGGTTATACAAGGCAGGGCTTTCTTTTTGTGCATCATTCCCTCATAGCAAACTAACGGTTAGAGGGGTGCGGTTAAAAATATTGTGGATTAATCCATCAAACTGATGTCAAAAGAAAAGGACCGTTTCTCCAAATGCGAAAGCAAATGGTCAGAAATTGATTGATTTTTATAGTAGATTAACTTGCATGGATTAATTGTTAATCTAAAAAATAACAACGTGTGCTAGCAAACTAAACATTGTCAATTGTGATTTCACAAAGGCTTTAAACCGTTATGCTTTAAAGAATATATAAGATATTTTGAAGAATGCTGATAGCTGGAACCCATTGGGGGGGGGAAATACTATAGAAGTCAATTTATTGTAATCATTTTTCAAATTATTTTCTTTTGTGAAGAAACAAAACAAGTGAAAGGTGAGTAAATGACAGAATTTTAAAAAAATTTGGTCGAACTATCAATTTAATGCAATTCAATTTAAAACATGTTTTCCTCAAAAAAAAGTTACCATAATCACCTATTATGTAATCCTACTTTAACTTTTAAATTATTCTTCTAGTCTTCCCTTGAAAGTAGCCCTTCAGGTCATCGCAGTACAATAAAGATCTAAGACTGTAATTGTATTGAAATTAGGATGTGTTCGTTTGATTAGTTCTCCTTCAGAAAAATCATACTGAAAGCCTGAGTCATAAGTCAGTCCAAAAACACATCCTAATATTAACATAATATACATTGGCATTCCGCTGCTGTTAGTTTGCCTGGGCCTCAAAAGGTTTTATATGTTACAGCCTCCAGTTAATTATGGCAAGTTCGATTAAACTATATAATGAAGGTCATGCTAATTAGTTAAGAAGAGTAGAAAGCAGAAAAGTAGAACTGCTCAATTTTGAATGATTTGTATGAATAAAAATGCAAACTTTTGTATGGTGATAATTGGTTGATCTTTGCTACAAATGCCTTTACACTTGGTGACAATAAATCATAACATGACCTTGGAAAGCAATCATCAAAATAGAACAGGATTAGAAGCAAGCAATAATCTAAAAAAAAAAGATTAATTATATTACAAGATAAAACTTTAAATGACACTTATTTTACCCCTTTTTCAAGACTTAAGATAAGACCTTTATGTCTCCAGAACGTGTCTGTAAGGTTTTAGCTCAAAATATCAATCAGATTATTTATCATACCTTTCTTAATATTTTCATCACTAAGCACATTGTAGCTGTTTTTCCTACCAGTGCCTTTAATGTAAATGAGCTAGTTCTCCCCACCCACCGTTCCTATGTGCCTGTCAGAGCCACAGAGATCGCTCCCTATGACTTTGATATGTGTCTCCATCTCCTGCTGCATCATATAAACAGCAAAGTGAAGGACAAACATGAAGGAATCAGATCTCGCTTAACATTCGTGAGAAATTTACAGAATGAACTTTCCCAATTATTATTTGATGTATTTGTTGTGGAGTCTATTCAAGCCTTTCTGCAAGGATGAGTCACACACAATGTTAACTTTAAACTGTTTTTGCACAGCAAATGTGAAGTAAGAATACACGTTAATAAACTGCTGTATGGACATCCGTTATGTTGATGTACAAAATGAACCCGTTGTAATGTCCACAAACCAGGATTGAAGCGTCTTCTTTTATAACTGTAGTGACACTATGCGATTATGGTGATGAATTATGTAGCGATATTACAGTCTCTCTCTGTGATCAGGTGCAGCTGATCACAGAGAGCTGAACAGATCTTTTAATCCTAATTGCTTTGCGTAAGTCCTGTCTTGTTGATATGATTATTTAATATGTGGCTGTCGATCAATTTGGTGGGCGGGAAAAACCGTACTCCAACGTCACGTTGTGGTGGGCCTCAAAACGGGAGGAATTTGGATAGGGTTGGGTGATGTAGACCAATGTGGTTTCGTACGATGCCTAATGTGAAACATCACGATGGACGATGGCATCGTCGTCATAGGCAGCTGTAAATTAATAGTTTATGAATAATTAAATAAATCATAATGAATTAATTATTTGTAGCCTACCGTTTCAACTACCTAAGATGCATAGTCTTTGTTTTTTTACCCATAACCAAATCATAAATAAATAAATAAAGATAAGTTACACACAAATTCCCACCTGTCAGTCACTTTTTCTGCAGGACTCTGGCATAAATAGGCAGAGTGACCTGTGTTTTTATAATGGCGTTGACAAACTTGGTTGGTAAAAAAGGTGCACAACCAACAGTATCTGAAGTTTTCGCAAAAATTACAAAGTACAAGGGTGTAAGCGAAAGATTGAAGCAGTGTACTGATGCTGTGACACATTACCTGATAGATTTAATAGACCGAAGAGTCGTTAGATAGAGACAAGATTAATTAAATCTCACATTTAACAACTATAGGGAGACGCGATTCAGCAGGACATCCTTGATAAACTGTCTGACGTGCACTGCTCACTGGGGTTTTGTGCTCAAAGCACCCACTGAGCTGGAGCTAGAGTTCAAACGAGCACATGACAGTGTGTATGTCTGTGTGTGTGAAGTCACGTAATGTGTCCTTTCAGTGCGGACGAAGGGCTGTGCAGAAATGCTAGATGAAAAAATGCTATTTAAAAACTAAAATTTATTAGCGTAAACGGGCTCTAAGTGTCTATTTTTCATGAGCAGGTTTGCGACGGGGGCAGGGCAGAGGATGACGATGCCGGCTCAGCGTCTATCGACCCAACCCTAGATTTGGATCCTATTTTAACGTCAAGAAATTTAAACCAAGACTGATTTTGGTTCTATCATTCCAATATGACCGTGGACACACTATACCTACACGCAGTTCTGTCCTAACAACTTTTTTCCATAGATGCCCTTTAAATTAATCAAATAATAATTTGAGAAAAAATTTAGTAATATGTAGAAACGTAAAAAAGAAAAAAAAAGAAAAAAAAGCTTACATAAAAAGAATAGTGTAATCTTGAATTATAAATAATTAAATATTGAGATTTTTTTATTTTTATTTTATTATTAGTAGTAACTTTGGATTACATCAGTATTGTTACGCTGTAGTTTTCATAATGAATACTAAAAAAACATAAAACTTCTGTTACATTTTTCTACTAAAAAAAAAAAAAACATTTAGTTTTATTCAACTACTGTCTAAAACTGCCTTTTCCATAAACTGTAAAAAAATTTTTAAAAACAAATCTATTAAGTTAACATGTCTAATTTAAGCAGATTAAACATAAATAAATTACGCTTTGCAAAAAAAATTATAATCCAGAATTGTGTTGTTTTAGCTCATTTTAAAGAGCCCCTATTATGGGTTTTTGAAAATGAGCTTCCATGCAGTGTGTAACACAGCACTACATGAATGTAAACATCCAGCTGAGGTTTAAATCTGAAAGTGCACCGTGTAAAAAACTATTAATTCTTTAGCAAAATAGTTGACAGAGTCGAATAAATTAATCGAGTTGGGTTCGGTTCTTTTGCTTAAATCACATCGACGTCGATACAGTACATCACCAAATATGTATTTCCATCCAGTAAAATGTGAATGACCTTTCCCTGCAGATACTAGCGGAGTCGCGGTGGATCACGGGACTTGGCGATCACTGACAGATGGAGAATCAGGGAATAAAAGGTTAAAGTATAGCCAACCTAGTGCTGTGTTTGCTCCTGTCATTTTTCCTTTGATTAATACAATAACCTACGCTGAAACGTGGGACTCGCCAGCCGTTTGCTATTAAAGGAGCAGCAGAGACTATGGATCATTGTCAGACTTTGTCAGTAACTTTCACAGTTCAAATGGACCACTATCTTCTTCCTCCAAATCATAACATGCAAGTGTAATTAAAATTGTTGCCTCGTTTTGTGTGGTTCGCAAAATATGTGTTTAATTGTGTGTTATAAGTTGTAATCACCCCATGCGGCATGTAACCATGTACAGATCAGTGCTTGTACTGTATTTCTCAGGTTAAACCTTTATGGGGCTGTTCACATATTGCGCCCAAAACCACGCTAAAAACGTGACGTGTGCTTCTTCCTTTACCGATTTACATGCGTTTCTGAACTCGTGATCCTCTGCTGTTTGTCTTTGCCATGACCACCATCAGCTGTTCCTCAAATGCGCGGTGCGGTCAATTTTCACAATAGTTCAACTTTTTCCACTGTGTGGATTAATACTGAATGTGTGTCGTTATAACTTGGGGTTAGGTTTAAGAGTAGTAATATGCTGGTGTTTAACTGCATTGCTATATTGCATTCTTACATTGGGCTCTCACATGCTTTCTGCTACTTCATACTGTAGCCATGGTAGGCATTTCTCTCTGTCTCGCGCTGAACGCAGTCAACCAATCGCAACAGACTGTCATCGGTCCAATCAGTGCAGATTAGCTTCGCGCTAAGGAGAGGTTTGGGAACAAATGAATCGCTGACTGAATCAAATGGGAGTCGCTGGGATAATTAGGTAAAAATAAATGCATATTATAAGACAATGAAAGCGCTTTTTGACCTTTAAATAAGTAATTTGAGGAAGCAGCAGATTTTTGTGTGTGTGTGTGTGTGTGTGTGTGTGTGTGTGTGTGTATTTGTTGTTTTTAAAAACATAACACCTTAGTATTAATGTCAGTTTTAAACCAGTTGTAAGTTGATGTTTGACTGACCTTTAGGTGAGCCAATAGGAGCTTCACTGTGTGACTTCACCAGTCTGCTGTCGCCGAGTGGAAGAGTGTCTGAACTGAACGACACATCTGTTGTCTCCAACCCTTCCTCTCGCTCCTCCTCTTCCTCTGGTTCTTCCTCCTCTTCCTCGTGCACTTCCTCTCCATACTTTTCATCAGGCTCAGTCATCTTGTCCATCTGCTGCTGTCGTCTTTCCTGAAGCTTGCTGTGGTTCTCGATCACCTTATTGGCTGTCTCCATGACGACCTCGATGTTGAGATTTTGGGCTGCCATGGCAAGAAGTTCGTCATCATCGTCTCCCACGTCCCAGGCGTCACTAGTGATGCTCTCGAACTCTTGGAAGGTGGTGGCTTTCTTTGGTTTTCCTGGCGTAGATGCAGATGGAGGCTTGTTTCCTGCTTTCATCAAACTGCAACAGAAAATTTTGATTTTATTAATATATCAATCAAAAATATGCAGAGTGTTGGTGTTCTTTGTAAAGCTTTTATAAACATCCTACATATCAAACACAAATCATACAGAACACAGAAAACATCAGTGGTGGAAAGTAAGTACTCTAAGTACATCTTTAAGTATCCACAATTATTAATGTTTTGGGAAACTTTTACTTTACAACATTGTAAAAAATATTGTTGTTGTTTTTTTGTTTTTTTTACACCATTTCCTGAATGAAGCGGAGTAAAAAATGTTTTAAAAGAAAGGAAAAAACATTGGAAGTTAATTTATGACCAGATTTATTTTATTGGTTAACTTGTTAAATCATTGAATGATTAATTTGTGAATTGGGATGACATTTGCTCACAATTCAGCAACTCACTGATTCAAATGATGAGTCTCCAACAAATTAGTCACTTCTTCAAATGATCTGTTTAGAGTGAGTTTCCATTAAACAACTCATGTATTCAAATGATCCATTTGGAGTGAGTCTTCCGTATACAATTCACTGATTTAAGCGATCTGTTCAGAGTGAGTCTCTGATAAATGATTAACTGATTCAAATGATCCATTCAGAGTGAGTCTCCAGTAAACAACTCCCTGATTCAATTGATCTGTTTGGAATGAGTTATCAGTAAACAACTCATCAGTGTAACCCAATTAAAATGAGTCTCCAATAAATTAATAACTGACTCAAATGATCCATTCAGAGCCAGTCTCCAGTTTAAAAAATTAATTAATTAATTAAAAAAACTCACTGAATCAAGTGGTCCATTCACAGCGAGTTGTCGGTAAACAACACACTTATTCAAGTGATCAATTTAAAGTGAGTCTCCAATAAATGATTTACTGATTAAAATGATCCATTCAGAGCGAGTTTCCAGTAAACAACTCCGTGATTCAATTGATCTGTTTGGAATGAGTCTTCAGTAAACAACTCACTGATTAAATTGATTCATTCAAAGTAAGTCTCAAAAACTTTTCCACTTATTCAAACGATCTATTCAGAATGAGCCTTCGATAAATAACTCATCAATTTGTCTATAGAGTTGTCAATATAATAAAACTCTCTTATTCAAGTGACTAAAGCAAAGTGAGTCTCCAACAAATTACTCAAATGATCCATTCAGAGCCAGCCTCCAGTAATAAAAAAAAAAAAAAAAAACTCACTGAATCAATTGGTCCATTCACAGTGAGTTGTCAGTAAACAATTTACTTATTCAAGTGATCAATTTAAAGTGAGGCTCCAATAAATGATTCACTGATTCAAATGATCCATTCAGAGTGAGTCTCCAGTAAACAACTCACTGAATCAATGGTCCATTCAGAGCAACTTGTTGGTAAGCAACTCCCTGATTCAATTGATCTGTTTGGAATGAGTCTTCAATAAACAACACACTGATTAAATTGATCCATTCAAAGTAAGTCTCAAAAACTTATCCACTGATTTAAATGATCTATTCAAAATGAGCCTTCAATAAATAACTCATCAATTTGTCCATTCAGAGTGAGTTGTCAGTATATAAAAAAACCTCTCTTATTCAAGTGACCCATTCAAAGGGAGTTTCCAATAAATGATTCACTGATTCAAATTATCCATTCAGAGTGACTCTCCAGTAAACAACTCACTGAATCAATTGGTCCATTCAGAGCGAGTTGTCAGTAAACAATTCACGTATTAAAGTGATTAATTCAAAGTGTCCAATAAATGATTCACTGATTCAAATGATTCATTCAGAGTGAGTCTCCAGTAAACAACACACTGAATTAACTAATGCGTTCAGCACGAGTTGTCAATAAGCAACATCTATTCAGAACAAGTCTCTGGTTAACAACTCACTGATTGAATTACTTTGTTCAGAGCGAGTTGTCAATAAAACACTCACTGATTCAAGTGATCCACTCAAACTCTTAAATAATTCCATCCAATCAGAGACATTATCCAGTAAAAAAAAACTAAAAAACTCATCAATTTGTCCATTCAGAGCGAGTTGTCAGTAATACACTCACAGATTCAAGTTATCCACTCAAAATCAGTCTCCAAAAAATGATTCACTGATTCAAAGGATTAATCCAGAGTGAGTCTAGTGACCAACTTACTGATTTAATAGATCCATTCAGAGTGAGTCTTCAGTAACCAACTCACTGGTTCAAGTGATTTATTTAAAGTTAGTCTAAATGAAATGATTCAGTGATTGTACAAAATGATCTGAATGAATCCCAGTGTGTGAAGATGGTCTTCATTTGAATTATCAATACATGTCTGTGTGATTGTTAGAGTATGACAACTTCTGGTAAATCTACTTTCTTGCAAAATAAATATTTAAAGGTAAGTATTTTTACTTGTATTACTTAAATAGATTAGAAATCAAGTACTGTTGCACTTTGACTCAAGTAATGTTGACAAGGAGGACTTTGTACTTTTACCGCAGTATCCATTTATTCTCTCTAACAGCCCCAAGATTTCTAAGATGTGGAAAACATGGATGGTATTTCAGAATCCAGGAATAAAACTAGAATTTGCTGTATTGCAAGGAATGTGTAAGCTGTATAACGAGTTCAGAGTATTTGGCAGAGTTTGGATTAATAAATCATAAGTAGTGCTGTAAGCCACTCAAATTGAGATGTGGAGTAGTATATGAGAATATTATTCAAGGAACAAGCTAATTTTTTCAAGTCAGAGTTAAAAAAAATAGACTTTTACCATTTTTTAATTTATTTAGTGTCTGACGGGAACACTTTTAGCTTAGCTTAGCATGAATTATTGAATTGGATTAGACCATTAGCATCAACTTCTTAATTATATTTAAACAGGATACTAATGTCTAATGCAATCCAATGCTAGTTTTTCCCCCATTAAAAATGTACATTCCGTGTCAGAATGTCTGCCATTTTTGGTCTGTATAACCCCCACCCACTGCCAGTTTAGTCTATTACATTTTGCCAATATAGTTCCAACCCATACCTGGCAAGAAAATTGCAAAACATTTCATTTTTCCATCAGTCTTAGCACACAAAATAACTACAGAAGAGTCCAGCTTTAAATAGCAAAATTAAAACTGCTCATTTTTGAGTTAGATGCTAATGGTCTAATCTGATTCAATGATTTATGCTAAGCTAAGCTAAAACGCTACTGCCAGGCCTAATGGACTAAAAAATGCTACAACTCAACTGTCTCACTCTAGGTGACTAGTAAAATGAGGCTATATAAAAAATGGACTGTTCCTTTAAGAAATGACTTTACTAATTACTATTTTAAATACAATATTTCAATCTTAAAATAATTACATCTACTGCATTTACTATTCACATTTCCTCTAGCAGTACTCATGCAATTATCTCATTCTAAAAACAACAAAGGCGGCTGCTTCTGGTTGAGCTCAGGCATGTAGTTTCATGTGTAACTTTAATGGGTAGGGTTTGCTGATTCATTGTAGTAACATCTGCGGTTGTGACAAACAACACGACAACAAGTGTGAACTGACACCAATGGTTACAGCACTTCCACTTTTTTTATACATTTCATTTTATTTAATTTAATGCCATGTGAGCAACCAAGGCTATTTTCATGGCATAAACATTTCAATAATAGATATAAAATTAAAAATCAACAATCAAATGAATACATAAATTAAATAGAATTTTTATCATGTATTAACACAAAAAAATCTTAAAATCTTTTCTGGTGTCACTTTGTTAAAAATATCCTTAAGAGAGTTCATTTCATAAAAAAGTCTTCTGGAGTCATTAAAAGCAGGACAGTCCAGTAAAATGTGTTTTATAGATAGCGGAATTGTGCAGTACAAACACTGCGTAGGGTTTTCACCTTGGAGCAAATAACCATGTGTTAGTCTTGTGTGTCCAATACGACATCTAGTAAAAACCACTTGATCAAATCTTGTCTTAAAATGTCTTAAAATTCTGTGTGAGATTTCAGGTTGGATTTCATATAGTTTATTATTTTCCAATGTATTCCACTCGTCTTGCCACTTGTTTAAAATGTAAACATTGATAAAAGGTCTCATCTCTGAAGGAGGAATTTGCCATTTGATCACCGCTTGCTTTAAAGCATCTTTGGCAGCTGCGTCAGCTCGCTCATTTCCTGAAAGTCCGACATGTCCTGGAATCCAGCAAAAAATGACGTCATAAAACTGATTTTGTAATTGATGAACTTTAGTTAAAATATTATCAATCAAAGGATGATCATTCTTTGAAGATTCCATAGCTTGGAGGCATGATATGGAGTCTGTGAAAATGATAGATTTCTTTTGTTGGACATTTTCTATATATTCCAATGCTAAAAGTAAGGCACGGGCTTCAGCTGTGAATATTGTGCATTCTTTAGGCAGGCTGATTCCATAATGTTGTTGTCCAGTTACCATTGCTGCTGCTACGCCATTTTCTACCTTTGAACCATCTGTAAAGATAGGTGAGTGTTAGGAATATTGACTTCTAATATCCAAATACTGTTGCCTATACACATTAGGATGAGTTGCTCCTTTCTTCTGATGACCTAAATCCATATTGATTATGGGCTTCTTTAATTTCCAATGAGGCAAGGAAGTGAAGTGTACTTGACTTAATATGTCCAGGTTTATGTTTAAATTCTGTAAATGTGGATTAATGCGCAAACCAAATGGTCTGATGGTTTTTGGCTTACTCTCATACAACTGCATAAACTGTGGGTTAAAAACTGCAAAATAAGCTGGGTTGTTCTTATTTGCTTTCAATTTAACAGCATACTGTAATGAGAGTTTAAGCCGTCTGTTTTGGAGTGAAGGTTCGTTGGCTTCAGTGTACAAACTCTGTACAGGTGATGTTCTAAATGCTCCTAAAGCAAGTCGTAATCCTTGATGGTGTACTGTATTGAGGATCTGTTTATAGGAGTTCCTGGCAGAATCATAAATTATACTCCCATAGTCCAAACGGGATCTAATGAGAACTCTATAAAGACGTAAAAGTACATTAAAATCTGCTCCCCATTTAGTTTTTGCCAACACTTTGATTATATTCATAGCTTTCGTGCACTTGTTTTTTAACCA
The DNA here is from genome assembly GCA_903798035.1 of Danio albolineatus. Classification (NCBI taxonomy): domain Eukaryota; kingdom Metazoa; phylum Chordata; class Actinopteri; order Cypriniformes; family Danionidae; genus Danio; species Danio albolineatus. Next base: position 494,670 of record CAIGQQ010004826.1, on the reverse strand, counting down.
TTTCAAATGAGGGATAAAAGTCATTTTGTTGTCAAGAATAAGGCATAAAAACTTGATTTCCTTAACAACTTTGATCAGATCTCCGTTGATAAAAAGTTCTGGATCATAATGAAGAGATCTCTGGATGCAAAAATGTGTACAAACTGTTTTTGTTCTAGAGAACTTAAAACCATTTTCAATAGACCACTGATTAATTTTGTGAATACATAATTGTAGTTGCCTTTCAATTGTGCTCATATTCTCCCCTTTGTAACAAATACAAAGATCATCCACAAAAAGGCTGCAGAACATGTTTGGTTCGATGATTTCCACAATGCTATTTATCTTGATGCTGAAGAGTGTGACAGAGAGCATGCTTCCTTTAGGAACTCCAAGTTCTTGTTTGTGAACATTTGATAGAGTATTTCGCACTTGAACTTTAAAGTTTCTTCTGGTAAGAAAATTTGAAATGAAGATGGGAAGCCTTCCTCTAAATCCCATTCGGTGAAGATCTTTTAAAATTCTATATCGCCATGTTGTATCATATGCTTTTTCCAAATCAAAAAAGACAGCAACAACATGTTCTTTCCTGATGAACCCGTCTCTGATATAGGTTTCCAATCGAATTAATTGATCCAACGTGCTCTTTCCACGTCTAAATCCACACTGGTAGTCAGTTAATTGTTTATTCGATTCCAGTATCCAGGTAAGCCGGTTATTAATCATTCTCTCCATAGTTTTACATAAGCAACTGGTTAGAGCAATTGGTCTGTAGTTATTTGGATCAGAGTGGTCTTTTCCTGGTTTAGGTATAGGTATTACTGTTGCTTCTTTCCAGGAAGCTGGAATTTTACCAGAAGACCAGACAAAATTGAAATGATCCAATAAAAGGCATAGTGAACTATACGGTAAGTGCTTTAAGAACTGGTAATGAATTTTATCTGGACCAATAGCTGTATCATGTGAGCATTTTAAAGAGTTCATTAATTCTTCCATCTTAAAAGGTTGGTTATATACTTCCATGTTATCAGAACAAAAATTCAGTTCTTTACATTCCTGCTGTGCTCGTAATAGTTGAAATTCAGGAAGGCAGTTTTCTATTGATGAGTTATTTTCAAAGGATTCAGCTAGTGTATTTGCTATATCCATCTCCATCGTCTGAAGTATCCCTTGTCTTTTAATATGTTGTATATGTGATCCATTTTCCATTCCATTCATTTTACGAATCATATTCCAGATCCTCTTCATGGGAGTATAGCGAGTTAAACTTGAAACAAATTGTTTCCAACTTTGTTTCTTTGCTTCGTTAATTGCTCTGCGAGCTTGGGCTCTGCAAATTTTGAAATTAATAAAATTTGCAGTTGATGGATGTTTATTAAAAACACGTTCAGCCTTTTTCCGTGTTTCAATAACTTTTTTTACATTGCTCATTAAACCATGGATTGGTCTTTCGTTGTGGTTTTGTTGATGTCTTTGGAATTGTTTCATCTGCTATTGCAATTAACTGCTGAGTGAAGGATTCTATAGAGATCTGATTTCCTTGGTTTGCTGTAATACATTTTTCACAACACATAGTTTGAAAAGTGAGCCAGTCTGCTTTCTTGAGTTGCCACCTTGGGGGTCTAAGTTGTACATCAGTATGTGGAAATGTGAGTACAATTGGAAAGTGGTCACTCCCACAGAGGTCATCCCTACCCTCCATGAACAATCAAGGAAAAGATCAGCACTGCATATTGTTAGATCAATTGCAGTATAGGTACCATGACCTGGATGAAGATATGTTTTTGTTCCATCATTCAGTAGACATAAATCATTATTTTCTATAAAAACTTCTATTTTTCTTCCTTTGACATCACATCGGTCTTCACCCCATAAAGGATAGTGGCTGTTAAAATCACCCATAAGTATATATGGAATTGGTAATTGTGAAACAAGTTTATCCAGTTCTTGAGGTATCACAGCATCATGTGGGGGAATATAGATAGAGCATAATGTAATAGCTCTATGAAACTTTTTTTATACAACCCTAAGCCAACATCATACAGTATAAGTGACCCTCACATTCTGATATGTTGTTTATGGGTTTACTGTGAATTATTAATTTGTGCACTTTATTGCAAAGGGTGTAAATATTATCTTTAATTAAAAAGACATATATTTCACCTACACACACAAAAAACTTCAGCAAAAGCATTTAAAAATATATATTTGAACATTCTTCTTCTTTTTTTACCGAAAATTTGAATGCTGCTTCAACAATTATAAAACGATTGCTCAGTAAAATTACACTGAAAACATGTTTACATTTACAAACACATCATTTCTTTTCAATAGATCTCTTACTTGGCATGTAGCAGAGGATCAAATGGGGGATGTTGAGCTCCGTAAACATGTTGGATACTGTTAAAAAAAGAAGTTTAAAAAGTGTTAAGACACGTTCAGATAAAGTAGAAAAAAACAATCTTCATTCATTCATAATCAACCTTGTATATATTATATGGAAATATGAAGACAGTTTGACAATTTTCTATTTCAATCAAACACAACTATGCATTATTTAAAACATGTTAAGCTAAATGTTAGCTTTACATCTACACTACTGGTCAAAAAAATTAGAATGGTAAGATTTTTAAGGTTTTTAAAGAAAACCAATCCTGTATATATTTTCAATGAAAAAGAGCATTTTTTAACATTTAAAATATTTAAATTTGTATTTAAACATATATTTAAAATGGGGGGGGGGACTTTTCCCTCCAGTCGCATGATCCTTCAGAAAACATTCTAATATGCTGATTTTCCATTTAAAGAAATAATAATTTTTATCGAGTAGATTCGAGTTGATTTTTTCAGCTTTCTATGATGAATGGAGATTTCAGAATAACAGCATTTTTCTGAAATACAGATATTTTGTGACATTATAAATGTCTCTATTATCAACTTTGCTGAATTAAAAGCATCTTTTTTATAAGAAAGTATGATTTTCTATAATTAATTTACCTAAAATAAATCAATACACAAAAAAATAAATAACAATGATTCAAAAAGATGATACTGACTCCAAGCTTTTGAATGGTACCATGTATAATGTTAGCTTTTTATTTCAAGTGTTAAAAATATAATGTTATATTTCTTTCTGTTTTATCTATTCATTCAAAACTCAAAAAATTCAAAAATTTAAGTCTTAACTCTTAATTCTTTAAACTCTTTATAATGTTATTATCAACATTCTTATTTTTCTACTTTTTAAATATTTTTTTTTATTTTATTTTTTTTGAGCATCAAATTAACATATGAAGATGCTTTCCAAAGGATTGTGAGACTGGATTAATGATGAAAATTCAGCTTTAATTCACTGCAATAAATTAGATTATAATACATTTAAATAGAAAACATTTACTTTATGAAGTATTTATATAACACTTTATATAGTAATTTAAATAGAAAATATATTACAGTCTTTTACTGTTTTTGATCAAATAATATGGTTTTGAACCAAATAATGCAGACTTGGTGAGTAAAAGATGCTTCTTTAGAAAAAAAACATTAAAAAATCTTTCAAATCTAAAACTTTTGACAAGTAAACAACCTGTTATACAGTTAAAAAAACTTCAAATTTAAATGATTCAGATGTAACATAAATATAATTGAACAGCTGATTAAAGTAAACATATTGTGACATATTGTGCCTTGAAATTATTTGTTACTACAGCAGAATAATAATAAAAAAAAGTAAAAAAGAAGAAAAAGAAAAGAAAAGAAAAAAAACAGGAACAGGAACAGAAAACATTGCAGTTCTGGTTTCTATGAAGCATGGTTTTCTTGGTTGGCAGCAGAGACTACAGTAAAGTATTAATAGCTGTGTAAATTCCACCATGCTAACTGTTGCTTTAATTTTTTTTTTTTTTCTCTCTCTTATCGCAATCGTAAACTCAAAAAATTATGTTTGCTTTTTTCTGTAACAACTTATTTAAAATGAACTGAAACAATGTCCATCTTGAGTTTTTTGGGGGGACAACTTATTTGTTATACGTTCAGTTTACTTAAATTTCTAAAACTAATCATGGTACTCTTTACAAATACTATATTTTGGTCATAAAACTACCTGACATTATGAAGATGAATTTGTTCTGACATGGTTTAAGAAGTCAGAGAATCTTCTTAGAAGTCAAAGCTTCTTGTCATATCACATTATTATTTTCTAAGCAATAACAAACAACTGTGTAATAACGTGGGAAATGTTGAAGATGTCTGAAGCATTTTCAGTTTGACTTACTGCATGTTAAATTAATACACAGTTTTGTTTTTAGTTGTCAGACGTTTTTAAATTAGCACTTATTTTTGGTAGCAAGTACTGTGTGTAAATAAAGCTGGCTTTATATACACACACCCAGAGTTTGGCATTCACTAAATTAGTAAAGCAGAATTTAAAAAGGCTAACACAGGTTAATAATAAAATATTAATAAGTATAATAATGTTATGAGCACAAAGGCACAACTTGTGACATAATATCTATATTGTTCACCATGCTACTTTAAAAATTTGGTCTGAAATCCACAAAACAACCTCATTATGCATTTTGTATAAACATTATGCAATTGCGAGTGTGTCTCACACAGGTGAGTGGGCTTGACAAACCACCTGTAGAAAACACACTCTCTAATCTCTCTGAGACTTTAAACACTTGCACCAGATCAATCAATCTATATCTCTTAAAAACAATAATAATACATTGTGCATTTATGACGTGTGCCTCACACAGGTGAGTGGGCTTGACAAATCACCTGTGAAACACTATTATTTCTGCCCCTCCTTACTCTTGCACTTACTTCTCTGAGCACTAAAAGTTCCTTTATAAAATTAGCACTAGTATTGCACCTTCTCCTCAATTTTAAGTCACTTTGGACAAAAGCTAAATGACAAAACGTGAAATCACACAAAACAATAACTTTGAATGAATTTTTACAAATAATAACAAAATTGTCATAACTGCATCTTAAGACTTGTCAAAAGAGGGCCTAGCATCATATAGCTTGTAGGCTAACACCTGATTTATGAACTAGCATATAACCACTGAGCTTTGATAACAGATATCATCACCACATACGACGCAGATCAGACCTCATACGTCAGTGTTATAACAATATAATCATGATCAATTAAAACTTAGTCCATCATTAACTTCAATGCAAACATAAAGCTAGCACACAATCACAAGCCTAAAATAGATTCGATTTGAGTGACACTTGTCATTACGAACATTCAGATCTCCTCTGGTGAAACCTGGCGTTGAAAGAGATTGTTTATTTTGTTGCATATTTATTTGAACGCATATAAATACACACACATAGCTAACACACAGACATTAGCATGAACACGTCACTCACTTCCCAGGAACCTTGGCTGTGTTTCTCTTCCAGAACTGCTTTTTGTTGCCGTCACTTGACATCGTTTGGATTCGGAGCACTCGCTCATATATTAATTTAGAGAACGGGGTTGATAAGTTGTGCAAGTCGTGCACGAAGAGTTTATTTACACCTCAATATCTCTTCGCAAACTCAGAGAGCCGCCATGTTGGTACCGCCCACCGCACATAACCGCAGTAGTGATTGGTTAAAGGGACTCGTGAGTGGCTGCTGAACAGCCAATCACGAGTAGAAATCTCTACACGACTTCTTTCGTTTTTAAAGGAGTTGTTGATATTTTCTGCAAAGGAATTCGATACAACTGGTGAAACAAAAACATTTGAACACATTCTAAAGAGTAATGCATAACATTAGTAGATGTTTGTATCAATGTTATGGAAAGGATTATTTATATGTCTCTTGGATTGTTGCCTACCCTAACATTAAATTCGACAACTGTTTTACAAAAACGTTGAACGATTAACATTATTATAACACTATTTACAATATTATGTTAATGTTGAATATGTTATCATTTACCTTGCTCAAAACGCATAAACAAACTGAAAGAATGTGTCATTTGCATGGCTTTAGTGCGTTATAAGGACTGAAGAAATGTTTTATTAGGCTGTCTTGTAAAAAGTTCAAAATAATTTCTTCCCAATCCCAAACCTACTATTTAATTTCTTCACCAGAGTTTTTATTTGAGACTTGATAAAAAATGTCCCCACATTACATATGTCAAATGACAAAAATCAAGAAAGTTCAGTCCAAAGTATTTTATTTATAGCATTTTAATATTTTATGACAGTTTATAATATAATATAATATAATATAATATAATATAATATAATATAATATAATATAATATA
>CAIGQQ010004826.1:455136-485093 GCA_903798035.1 Danio albolineatus | reverse complement strand
TATATATATGTATATATATATATGTATATATGTATATATATATATGTATGTATATATATATATATGTATGTATGTATATATGTATGTATGTATATATGTATGTATGTATGTATGTATGTATATGTATATATATATATGTATATATATACAGTTCAAGTCAGAATTATTAGCCCCACTGAATTATTAGCACCCCTGTTTATTTTTTCCACAATTTCTGTTTAACGGAGAGAAGATTTTTTTCAACAGATTTCTAAACACAATAGTTTTAATAACTCATTTCTAATCACAGAATTATTTAATCTTTGCCATGATGAGAGTAAATAATATTTTCCTCGATTTTTTTATATTTACAAGACACTTCTATACAGCTTAAAGGGACATTTAAAAGCTTAACTAGGTTAATTAGGTTAACTAGGCATGTTAGGGTAATTAGGCAAGTCATTGTTTAATGATGGTTTGTTCTGTAGACTATTGTAAATAAAATTAGTTTAAAGGGGCTAATAATTTTGACCCTAAAATGGTTTTAAAAAAATTAATAACCTCTTTTATTCTAGCCGAAATAAAACCAATGAGACTTTCTCCAGAAGAAAAAATATTATTAGACATACTGTGAAAATGTCCTTGCTCTGTTAAACATCATTTGGGAAATATTTAAAAAAGTAAATAAATAAATGGAGGGGGGTCTAATAATTCTGACCTCAACTGAATATATATCTTTTAAATTCCGGATAAAATAGCACTAATAAAAAGTTAGTTACAGTATATTGTAAGAAATTTCATTACCACAACAAAAATATTGCACATTTACCTTGTATCGTGCAGCCCTAGTAATAAATGCAAATTTATCTAAGTTTGTTGTTTTTGTAATTGAAGCCAACGGCAATAATTTAACAAGTAACAATTAAATAGTCAACATCAAAGTAATCTGTGTTATTCTGTAAACTGGCTTTTCAGCAACTCCTTTGCCAAAATATGCCCACATTTGCCTTCTTTGGCAAAAACAACACCTTTCCTCCTGTGTGCTGACTAATAACAAGATCAGTTAAAACAATGGAGTAAACAATACACTTCACCATTAACATTACATGATGACGGAATAAACATGATGCATTACTTTTTAAGTTTATTATGCAATACCTTGCCCATGTCTGTGCTTTTTCACAAAACAGTTTTTAAGCAGTTGTAAAATAAAATTTGTCTTCACTGTAAAAAATATTCATGAATTAGCAGTTTTCCATATTTTGTGATTTGTGTTTATATTTTTATTTTCCCCATTTATTTATGCTTTTGAATTACATTATGGGACCTTGATCTTTCTTCCAACAACTTTCAACCTTGATTCCTTTCTGTTAGGTGCCTCATATGTTACTATTAGGCTAGGAAAGTTTAAGTGACATAACATAATACACAGTCAAAGAATATTGACTCAACTTAAAATTGTTAACAAAGTTGCTTCACAGCTTATTTGAGTTTTGTCAACTCAAAAATTTCTGCAGCATGTTGCATTACAACATTAAAATAAACTTGTTTTAGATTATATTTTTTAATCCTACTGGCAGATTATTTTGCTTGTTTAAAGAGAAACTCACTTATTTTTTACTTCATTTAACTTGTCTACAAAATGCTTTTTGATTTAAGAATTTTTAGCTATTTGGTCTAGAAACAAGAGAAAAAATGTGCAAGAATTTTTATTTTTTTTTCTTCTTTTTTGAACGTTACAAGAGCGCAAACTACTCAATCTAACTGCGAATAACACTTTTTTTTATTCATTTGACCTAATTTAATTAACATAATTAGTGTATTTCTAAAAAGTTTTACATTACTTTTAACTGTGGAAAGCTCCAGGGTTGCCAGTGTGACTTGTGCCAGCATTGGTTGTCAATGTACTTTGTCCATCTGCTGTGTAATCTAACTCCTTTCACCACCAGTCAGTTTTCTCAGTATTCGGTAACTGAAGTAGCGGAGACACAAAAGACATTATTTGTAGTGGCCCTTTTCATACTAAACAAATGTTTGGTTTTGCTTGAAAGGTCACGTTGGATGAATGACTGGTACATTATATTGCTCAAACACAGCACTTCGGAACTTATAAACACCTGGTCCCAAATGCGTCTCCATAGCAACAGGTGCCTGGAAGGATACGAAGAATGTTCCGCAACATGATCAGTATCAGGATCCATAATACATATGGACTGGTACTATTTTTTTTACAGCCCTTAAACTATTCATTTGTGACTCATGTGGTGTGATATTAATCTACCATAATGATTATAAGCATGTTTGTTTCACATATTTGAAGGAAAATGCCTGGGAGGTATGATTGTATACAGTTTATGAAATAGATCAACCAGGGAAATTTTTGTACACTCTTAGAAATAAATGTTAAAAAGGTACACTCTTAAGATATTAGTAAATAATATGTGTAAAATGTATGTTTTCTGTAATGCTTTCAGTTCCATTGACTGCTTTTGTACCCTTATTTCTAAGAACAAATAATGCTTTGCTAATCTCAATGTTACAATTTTATCCCTGCTTGAAAATAAAAACAGACACGTTTTTAGGATTATATATGTGAAAAAAAGTGTTTGCCTCTTACCAATTTCTTATTTTTTTGCATGTTTGTCGCACTTTAATGTTTCAGATCATTGAACCAATGCAAATATTAGTCACAAGTAAACACATTTGGTGTTTTAAGAGGTTTTGTTTTATTATTGTTGTTATTATTATTAAGGGAAAACTGAATCCGAAACTACATAGCCCTCTGTAAAAAAAAAAAGCCTCAAAACCTCTAACCTTTTGCCTTACACTTAGCAGCAACAACTGCAATCAAGCAGTTTTCAATAACTTGTAGTGAGTCTGTTACAGCACTGTGAAGGAATTTTGCCCCACTAATCTTTGCAGAATTGTTGTAAATTAGCCATGTTGGAAGGTTTTTTAAGTATAATCTGGCTTTTTAAGGTCATGCCACAGCAGTTGGCTCAATTGGGTTCAGGTCAGGAATTTGACTAGGCCACTTCAATGTCTTCAATTTGTTTTTCTTCTGCTTTTCAGAATTGGACTGTAGTCGACAGACAGTCAGACAGACAGAGAGAGAGAGAGAGAGAGAGAGAGAGAGAGAGAGAGAGAAAATATTATCTATTTAATATAATATATATATGTGTATTATTAAAAATGAATTATTTAATCAGAAATGCAACGAAAAAAGATTATCATTAATGTTTAGATTTATGTTTTCTGTGCGAGTATATATTTTAAAAACAACTTATTCCTGGGATTCAAAGCTGAATTTTCCACATCAATACTTGTGTCTTCAGTGTTATATGGTCTTCTAGAAATCATTCAAGTTATATAAAAAATATATAACCATTTATATATAGAAAATGATCTAAAGAAAATTAAAACTCTTAAATGGTATATAATGGGTTAAATTTAAGGCAAATGTATGTCAGGATACTTACAGAAGTTACAATAGGGTTAATTAATGAAAAATAAAGGGTATATATGTGTTGAATTTGGGGTAAAAATCACAAAGATCACGTGATGGACGATTTAATTAACACTAAAAGATGATATAAAGTAGGCAATATGTGGTGTAAAAGAATAAGTCTAAAATAAGATCAAATTTATTCAAGTTTTGCTTTATCATGGATTAAATTTAAGGCAAAAGTCATGATATTTACAGGATTTAGAATGGTTATGTAATTAATTCATGAAAAACAAATTGTATATATGTGTCAACGTTGGGGGAAAATCATAAAGATAACGTGATGAAAGATTTAAGTAACATTTATATAAAGGGGTATGTGTAGTGCAAAAGACTAGCTGTAAAATAAGAACAAATGCATTCAAGTTTTGCTTTATCAAAAAAAAAAAAAAAAGAATATAAGCAGATTATACCATGAAAAACAAACCGTCATTTGAAGCAACATATTTTTGCTTCCTGCTGTTTTGAACAGCTTATAATGCCTAAAGATACTGTCTAATTATGGAGCTCAGTAGGCTTTGGAACAGAGTGATGCTGTTTGATTGAAAGTAGCTCGCCAAACCATATTTGGCTGATCTCAGCCTGTGGAGTCGTGTAGTTCTACACGCCTGCTGTTTTTAGGATGATGTTAGTAACATAATGTGTTTAGCAGAGAGAGAGTTGCAATATAACTGTCACAGACCCCTGGAATGTCAGCTATTGTTCTGTATTTCCTCTATCCCCATCACGTTAACTGCTTTTGTTTAATAGCATTTACTAAAGTTAACAAAAATGAGAACAATTAGAACACTTGCAATCAAATGTGTGCCTGCATTGTTATTTTTTGTAATAATAATAAATAAATAAAAAACAGGCTGTTTGTGCGAGAACGTTTGTCTAAATGATAGAAGTAAATAGTTTTTAAATGATTATACTGTATGATCATTTTGTTAGTTATGGGCGGTTATTGGCATATTATCATTCCATTTTCTCGGTTTACTTTAGTACCCAAATTTACTTTTGTGAGCAAAATTCAACCATTCACAATAAGAATCTATACAATCAGAAATTTGTGGATGTGTTTCCCCCCATATGAATATGTAACAGAATGAGTCTGGCAACGGAGTTGACAGTCCAAATGCAGCATCTTCAGGAACTGGTGTGTGTGTGAGGTGCATGATAGTATGTGTAGTCCGGTTCAGTTCACCAGCGATCTGCAACCGCTAGATTGCTGGTGATGGTGTCCACAAAATGGAGGCAGCTGATTAGTCATGTTGATGTAATGTTGATTTTTACTTAAAATTGGTGATTACGTCACTCGTTTCTCATGCGATGCAACAAAACGTGCATTAACACCAACGACCAAGGTCACAGATTCAAAATGCCATTTTTTTCCAACTGATATTAACATACATTTCCAGAAGCTTGGACACATTGCTATTATTAGTTTTTTTAGGTTTTCTGCATTGGTTTATGAATTTTGCATTGTTTTTTATGCGTTCACACTTATTTTGTCACTGTCTACATCATCTTTGCACTTACTATTTATTGAACAAAAGCATTTTACAAACAGTATTACAAGAAATTGGTTGGTACAATAGAGCAAGGTGTGATTTAGAGCTGATGATCTTTGCCCGAACCCGATAGGACCCGACGGGTTTGGACAGGTTCGGGCTTAATTTCAATCATTTTGGTCGGGGTCAGGCCGGGCTCGGGCTTGTGCTCAGGTTCGCGTGGTAAATGAACAGTCATGCGATGCATTTGAATTGGCTTGAGAATGTAATCAAATAGTTTGTTACAACATTAAAAACCATCCCTGCTAAGGTGAAATGTAATGAAGGTTGAAGTCAAAAAGAGCGAATTTTGCGGAGTGGGTAAATGAACAGCAAACTGACAGGGAGAATGACGAGGTCACTAGCTACATTGAAACTGCTGTCATGGAAAATAAAATGGATAATCGTGGCTGGTGGAAGATGAGCAAACAATCCTACCCAAAACCAGAGCAGTAGTACTATGCATTAGCCAGTAGCAGTAGCAGCAATGAAAGGTTGTTCAATGCTGCTGGACGCAACATCAGTGAGCGCAGAACCATGCTAAAGCCATCTACAGTGGATTAAAAAAATGTTCCTCCACAAAAACACGTTTACAAAGCCGAATCTTGTTGAGTAAAGTATTTTTTAAATTATAACTAAATATTAATTAAATCAAAACTGCATAAAGGAGTTGTACTTTTAATAGTCAGCTTCACCGTTGCCTGAAAGCCAGGTTGTGAAGAGAAGTGGCGAAACAAATCCCGAAGAGCCTTTATCCTAATTTTATCCCAAATACCGTTAAAAATTAAAATTTATTTTAATTTTATTTGTTAGGAAAGACTTATTTCTATTGGTGTTTTGGCCAATTTAACGGCTAAGTGTATGCACCTTGGCCTATTTAGAGTGCTGAGATGTTACGATGTTACAAAGGACTTATTTTATTTCTTTATTCCTAAGTGGCCTATACATTTGTTATGAATAAATTATGATAAAACACATATAAACTACTCATTCTTGAAAAAAGGCAAATGGGTTCCGGCTTTTAAAAAGCTGTCAATCAAAATGTACTTGTCGGGTTCTGACCGAATTCTGTTGGGCCTAACTTTTATGGCTCTAGTGTGAATATCATGTTTTGATGCGATTTCTCTCAATATGTTCAGATGCAATCTTGTTTTAGGTTTGTAAATGGATTGTAGAGACAGTAGAAATTTCGTGGAAAAGTTTCCTTAATTTAATTAAGTTTGTTTAACAACTACAGAATCATCCTGCTAAGTAAATAAATGCATTCCAAGCAGAGCTCTCCAATTTTATTCATATCTGAATGTATAATGCAAAAAAATAAAATATGTCAGATTGTTCCAGTGTCGTGCAGCCCTATTGTCATATTGTCACCACACTGACCGAAACTCATGAAGAATAATAACAAAAACATTGAGCTTAAAGAATTTTAAACCAGTCTTTGTTTGTTTTTGTTTTCTGGCTATTATTCTTGAAATTTGGTCAATGCATTCTAAAACATGGGCAGGAAACCAAGAATACATGCAACAGGCGTCCAATTGTCCCTTATGAACTCTACTGCATCACCTTTGCATTCCAGCTTTTTTCCTCATGAAATATTCATTCGTTATACAATAACTCCCTAATGCGAGTATCATGAAACTTTTATCAGGCTGTTGTTTCCATGTTACGATGCTGTTAAATTTATGGCATCTGGGCATGTGAATGGTTTCATTAGACTGTATAAAAAATGAAAAAAAAAAAAACACACTTATTATGTCTCAAATGAATGTGTCATGGAGTTTTAATGAAGATAAACCATTGCCCCGGCTTTATCAGAGTATTAAGTAAAGTTTCTGAAGCCATACTTTAATTCTAATCCACATAACTCTCTGATCTTTTTAAATAAGGTCAAACCTCATTAACTTCCTCTCCCAGGGGTTTGCTGAAAAGCCAGCATTATGTAACGCAACACAAGATAGACTCATTTGGGCGCAGGCTGTCAGAATGCAAAAAAAAAATTATTTGCTTAGAGATATTTTGCATATAGACAGAGTTGATGGAAACTGACATTTACATGGTGCGTTACTGCAATGCAAACAAAATGACGCAGTCGGATTAATCAGAACGTCCCAAAAGTTCTTCAAAAGAAATGAAAGTTTTTCTAAAGCATTTTCTGTATTTAATTAGAAACGCAGCTATATTGGAAACACATACACCTCACAGATCTCTCTTTTAAGTTAATATATATTTTTTCTAAATGATGCTTTACAATAATATATTTGTCCATATACAGTATGTTAGAGTAGCGAAGTTAAAACTGAAAGTAATCTAACAAAAAAGTAAAAAAATTAAATGAAATAAACAGGAAAAATTAAGTTTTTTTTTCATTATTTATTTCTTTATTTATTCTAATTTGTTTGCAATAACTCGAATTGAGTTTAATAATTAAATTTTGGCTGACCGAACTGTTATTTTAATGGATATAACTGTTTATTAAAAATGTTTTGTTTAAATGGACCAAATTAGTTAGCTATATTTGTTGAAAAATTGATAGAAATATTCATTTTTATAAATAGATGTACTCATTTATGTTTGTGTGTTTTGAGAGCTTTAAGCAACGTGTAATTTGCTTTTAGCACAAAGTTTAAAATAATAATAAAAACTATTCAAAATTTGTGTTGAATATTTAACCAGTTCTACAAATAAAAAAAAATGTTTTTAATGTGACCAGAATTTGACTTACGAGACATTTTTTGTAAAGTCAACAGATGTTGTTTTCTTTAGCAAGAAAATAAATCAGCATGTACTTTTATTTAAATTCATTACATTATTTGTTACCTAATTTATTTGTTCATTACTTCATTACTCATATATCACTAGCAGTGCATACAAGTAACTTGAAGTATATATAAGCTACTTGTATGCACCATGAATGACAAATAAAGTGTTTGAACTTTAATCCAATGAAATCATTGTCAGAACCAAATATTTGCCCACGTTCATCTATTATTTTTTTAGCATTGTGTAATGTGAATTTGATTCAATGCTTTGAAAATGTATCTTTACTCTTTAGATTAGTGGTATGTTAATGTCAAACATTAGTAGCTGTTTAGATTTTTTATTTTTTTTTAAGTCAGATCCCTGGATTTCTAAAGATTTATTTTCACAAATGAAATTTGACCACCAATTGACATTAATATCATTGAAAGTCTTTGGGATGTGTTGGAGTGGACTTTACAGACTTGTTTGCCTCTTAAGCTTCCACTTCAGCATGACCAATACAGTTCAGGTCAATTGCTGGTCAATTCTTGGTTTGGGAAAAAAGTGCTTCCTTTCAAAGTTTGACCCTGATAGATTTTTACATCGCCTATGGTCTGAACAGCATGGTTGTAGAGATCTAATGTTATGAAAATTTGAAATCATGATTGTAGTGACTGAATTTCTCACAAAATGTGTAGCTTTACATGGTTTTGTGACAAACAACATAAGCATGGATCACTGCATTTTGAATTTGTTTACTTATTTTTGTGTCATAACGTGTACAATGAGGGTTTTTTTGTGTGTATTTTGGGACAGTTCATCCAGAAATGAAATGTCTGTCATCATTTGCTCACCCTTTACTTGTTCCAAACCTCTTTGAATTTCTTTCTTCGGTTGAACACAATAGAAGAGAGTTTTTTTTCTTCGGTTGAACACAAAGGAAGATATTTTGAAGAAAACTGAAAACTGGTAACCATTGACTTTCATTGTATTTCTTGCTTTTTAAGTCAGTGGATACAGGCTTCCAGATTCCTTTAAAATACATTCCTTTGTGTTTAAAAGAAGATATAGACTCAGTTTGATTTGAGATTTTATTTTTACTTCAGCTCAGTATTCTCAGTAGTGTGCGGCACATACTTAAATTGAAATGAAAACAAAATACTTTAGCTGTATATATAAATATATACATATTAACTGTCTATATAAACATTCATTCACATTGCACCCTTTTGCGATTTGCAAATCGCAGTGTTACAGGATTTACCATTTTACCATTTTTACCAGAGTTTTCAATACTGCGATAATTAATCATAGTCATTACTATTTAAAACCATTAAAAGTAACCAACAGAAAATTTACCAAGTTTTACCTCGTAAAACACTATAGGAAATAAAACACGACACACTACATCAGTTAGGGATAGTTCACCTAAAATGAGGTCCCAATCCTTTACTAGTGTTTTTTTTTTTGTTTTTTTTTTTGTTTTTTTTTTCTGTTGAAAGCAAAAGATATTTTGAAGAATGTTGACATACATAAGAGGAAAAAAAAGTTACAATAAATGGCTAATAAAAAGCCTAAAGCTAAACAAACAACAAAAACCTACAATAAAACACAAATATTTAAAACGTTAAAAAAAATGTATACTAATCAAAATCAGGTTTGAAAAACGGCAAGTTCCACTTCTATATATACCACTCTAAATCTTTTAAATGTGTCAGGTTTTAAAACAGGCAGGATTGCCAGGTTTTCACAATAAAAGTAGTCCAATGGCCAATCAAAACAAGCCCAATCCTTAAACTCAAAATGTGCCATTCCCATATGTAAAAATAATTTTTACATAATAAATAATAATAATAATAAATAATAATAAATAATTATTTACATCACTGAATGCGTTACACAGTTGTTTTAAATTACTGTATATTTGTAATCATTGAGGCGACACAGTGACTTAGTGGTTAGCACTGCACAGCAAGAAGGTCGCTGGTTCAAGTCCCAGCTGGGTCAGTTGTAATTTCTGTATGGAGTTTGCATTTTCTCCCTGTGTTGGCATGGGTTTCCTCTGGATGTTCTGGTTTCCCACACAGTCCAAACACATGTGCTATAGGTGAATCGGACAAACTAAATTGGCTGGAAATTGTGTGTGAGTAAGTGCGAATTGGTCTTTCCTAGTACAGGGTTGTGGCTGGAAGGGCATCCGCTGCGTAAAACATATGCCAGAATAGTTGGCGGTTTATTCCACTGTGGGGACCTCTGAAATAGAGACTAAGCCGAAGGAAAATGAATGAATGGTAAACATTTGTTTTTCATAAATAAATCTTAGCTTCAGAATTACAGCTAATAAATTAAACCCTTCAGCTGGTTGTGATGATACTTTTTTTGAGGAACTGTTTGAACATATTGTACATCACTGTGTGCAGTAAATGTATTTTTGTTTTAAATAATCACTTTTTTTAGTAATTACAAATATTAAAGCAAAAATCCAGAGAGTACCAACTGTTACTGTGGAAGTAAAAACAGACATGGCTGCAGGCCATGCACAGCCCACACACACAAGTCTCTCAGGGCTCCTGACCTGCACCTCTTATGTGTTCTTACATTGTTTAATCATCCTAGTAGTTTTCTATCATTGCTAGAATATAAATTTGTTAGGGCTGTGCAGTATGACTAGAAATAGAAATATTAATAGAATATGAGGGCGTCACGGTGGTGCAGTGGGTAGCACAATCGCCTCACAGCAAGAAGGTTGCTGGTTCGAGGCTCAGCTGGGTTAGTTGGCATTTCAGTTTGGAGTTTCTCCCCGTGTTCACATGGGTTACCTCCGGGTGCTGTGGTTTCGTCTACAAGTCCAAAGACATGTGGTATAGGTGAATTGGGTAAGCTAAAATTGTCCGTAGTGTGTGTTTGTAAATGAGTGTGTATGGATGATTCCCAGTGATAGGTTGCAGCTGGAAGGGCATCCGCTGCGTAAAACATATGCTGGGTAAGTTGGCGGCTTATTCCACTGTGGCAACCCCGGATTAATAAAGGTACTAAGCCAAAAAGAAAATGAATAAATGAAATTGAATATAAATTTATATATAGAACATTTTCTAAAGGTACTGTTGACTTGAAATTTTCAATTTCAATGTTGATAACAACCAAAGAAATACATATATGAGAAGAAAACAAAACTAATTAGTTTGCTCATTAAGTTATGTGAACACATGAAGAAAGGTGTAAAAGTGCAGCGAAAGCCCAGACAGCAACTGAAATTGCTCAGTAGTTAAGGCTGATTTATACTTCTGCGTCAAGCACAAGCGTATGCTCCAGCGCAGCCTTTGCGTGGTCGCAAACCCCTCGTCATGGCCATCGCCGAGGCTGACGTGCACCTTTCAAAAACTGTAACTACATGTCACAAGGACGCGAATTGCTAGCTCTGTAATTGGTCGGCTTTGTAGCGCTGATGAGTGTGGGCGGGGGGTGAGAGCCGCACAAAGTGTTGAATCCCTTGAAGGAGCTCCAGATGGAAACTGTTGTTTTGTGTTTACCGTATTATTAAATTTGTTGCACGTCCGCCGGCTCCCATCACAAGCAGAAACACAAGCAGACTGCAGAAGTGTAAATGCAAGGCATGCGTCATAGGTTATGCCGATCACACGACACAAAAGTATAAACCAGGCTTTTTTTATTCAGCAACCTCCTGCTCTTCGTCATTGTAAATGAATATTAGCTGCTTCAGTCCAACATCTACATTATCAGAACGATGGAGATTAAACCAGGGTGGACATTTTAGCAAGACAATGATCCATAACACAGCCAAGGAAACTCTCAAATGCTTCCAGAGAAAGAAAATCAAGAAGATCTATCTATTTTAAGTAGATTGAATTTACTTTTAATTTTACAATATAGTGTGATATATATCGTTTATAGTGTATGGGATGCCTTATATTGTGATATGAGATGTTTTTTTCAATTATCACCCAGCCATAACATTTAGTTGAGTAAAATATGTCAACACCACAGTTTCAGGTAAACATAATGTATGCAATATGTAAAAACTATAACCTGTGGAATAAAAAACAACCCACAATCAAAACACAGATCAAAAGTAGTCCAATTCCACTGGAAAACCACAGACTTGTTGTCACGTCTCTCCTGTTATGTGACCCTACTCTATCCTCTATACACAGGTAGTCATTGTGTCCCGGTGTGTGAGATTATAGCCGTTCAGGAAAAGGAAGATGACTCCCCCTGTAAAGACACTGGGAAGTGGCAGAAAGTTCCCCAGAGCCCGGCGGACTCCTGCCAGCATGCTTTCACAGGTACAATCAGACTGTCATCTGCTTATCTGCCCCCTGATAGCTGCTGAATGCATAGCTTTACTGTGCTGTGAGTGTGTTATCAGAAGGATTTCGATCATAGAGTTGACCTTTACCCTAGTTTATATAATAATGCGGCTTTCTCGTTGGTGTTTCTCTGCAGTGTTCTACGTGGAAAGGACGAGGCAGCACTGCTGGCGGTGCAGCAACGTGACTTTCCAATGCTCCGAACATTCCCTATGCCTGCTCTGGATACAGACTATTAAGGAACAGCTAGCATTATTGAGTACATTTTCTTTTTTTTTTTCCCAAACACATTACTACATACAGTACAGAAATTATTGATTTGTAAAAAAAATTAAATACTAAAATAATAGCCTGAAGTGAAAGGAGAAAGGGAGAAAAAAAAATCATTCATCAATAAATTGCGGTTCTTTCTCTAACGATTCTGAATAAATTCTCTAAAGTTCAGAAACAATTCCGTATCCCAAGTAGATCAAATTAGTGCAGGACATCACTGTGTGAGCTAGAAACAGAATAATAAGCATTGACAGATCAATGTACTTATGCTGCTAAATTTGCTTAATTTGGACAAAGATGGACAAACTTAACATTTAACATTTGTAATTCCTAAATATAATTTTTATATAAACATTTTTGCTTTCAAGACATTTCTTTGTTGGGAGTTTATAAACAAACAAAAAAAGAACAATTCTTAAAATAAGAACTGTTTGTTCTTTTTAATTGGTCTTTGTTATCTGGGATTTCAATGTTTCATTCAGAGCTTGTTGATGCTGATTTTTTTTTAAGATGGCAGTACTGTCATACATACACTACCTGACAAAAATATTGTCGTTGATTCAAGTTGTAAGAGCATTAAATAAAATCTTGGCTTCTAGTTGATCATTTGAAAAAGTGGCAGAAGGTAAATTTTTCTGATGGAAAATCTTTTGAACTGCATCTCATTCATCACAATTACTGCAGGAGACCTATTGGAACCCGCATGGACCCAAGATTCTCTCAGAAATCAGTCAAGTTTGGTGAAGGAATAATCATGGTTTGGGGTTACATTTGGTATGGGGACGTGGGAGAGATCTGCAGAGTGGATGGCAACATCAACAGCCTGAGGTTAAGACATTTGTGCTGCCCGTTACATTACAAACCACTGGAGAGGGCAAATTTTTCATCAGAGTTCCTGAAAGCAAAGAAGGTCAATGTGCTCCAGGATTGGCCAGCCTAGACACCAGACATGATTTATTGAGCTGGTCTGGGGTAAGATTGAAGAAGAAAGAATCTTTATGTACTCTGGGAGTCCTGCAAGATAGCTTTCTTTGCTATTCCAGATGGCTTTATTAATAAGTTATTTGAGTCATTGCAGAGATGTATGGATGCAGTCCTCCGAGCTCATGGGAGTTATACACCTTATTAATATTTTTTTTCCACTGTACCATGACTTCATATTCTATACTAGGGTTAGGGTTAGGGCCATTCTATATTTCTGTTAAGTGAGAAGACTTTTGTCTAAGCAAAGTCAGACCTTACTGTCCTAACTAAATAATAATAAATCAAGGCATGATCATATTTTATTTTGGTAAAATAAGCATAATCTAAAGGCCTTTGCCCTTTCAAATAAGCCACTTCTGATACCAAATGATCAACTAGAAGTCAAGTTATTATTTGTTGTTCCTAAAACTTGGATAGGCGACAAGACTTTTGTCAGGTAGTGTAGATTCCAATCTTAAACAAAAGCATATGAACTCGGATTCTGTTTAAAATGTTCAATTCAATTCAATTCAATTCATCTTTATTTGTATAGCGCTTTTACAATGTAGATTGTGTCAAAGCAGCTTCACATGCATTAAAAAAAATTGAAACAGTGTCAGTCCAGTTTTCAGTGTTGAAGTTCAGTTTAGATCATTTCAGCGTGGTTTAATAATCACTGCTGAGAGTCCAAACACTGAATAGTAATCCATCGATGCGCAGCCCTACAAGTCCCGAACCATGCAAGCCAGAGGCGACAGCGGCGAGGAAAAAACTTCACCAATTGGCGAAAGTGAAGAATTAAAAAACCTCGAGAGAAACCAGGCTCAGTTGGGCACGACCATTTCTCCTATGGCCAGACGTCTTGTGCAGAGCTGCAGTCTATGGCGCCGGGGCTGGAGAACGCTGGACATCCATCATGGAGAGACCACAGGCGGGTCACCGGCTGGTCAACAGGCTGGCCCTTCAGGAACAATGCGAGGACTCGTCTGTCACAGGGATCGTCTTACAGGAATCTGTCTCATGCTCTCCATTCCTCCATAACCACCACAGCAGCTGCTCAGGATACGGCATGGTCCAAGATTATGGAAACCTCGGGAATAATAAAAAACAGACTAACATGAGCAGAGATGCCATTCAAATTATAATGTGTTTTGGGAAGTGTTCCCGGCTCCGGTTGCCCTAAATAATGCAGACTAACAATCCTTTAGAGGATTTGGATTCCAAAGCATTTGTGTTTTATGTGTATGCTAATGTAAAGAGATGTGTCTTTAATCTAGTTTTAAACTGACAGAGTGTGTCTGCTTCCCGAACTGTGCTAGGAAGGCTGTTCCAGAGTTTAGGTGCCAGATAAGAGAAAGATCTACCACCTACAGTTGATTTTGATATTTTGGGAATAATTAATTGTCCAGAATTAATTGAGCGTAGCAGACGTGATGGGCTATAATAAATCAGGAGCTCCTGCAAATACTGGGGAGCCAAGCCGTTCAGGGCTTTGTAGGTAGTCAGTAAGATTTTAAAATTTATACGATATTTAATAGGGAGCCAATGCAATGCTGAAAGAACTGGAGTAATATGATCATATTTCTTTGTTCTAGAAAGCACTCTAGCAGCTGCATTTTGAACTAGCTGAAGTTTGTTAATCAGGCCAACAGGGCAGCCGCCTAGTAATGCATTACAGTAATCTAATCAAGACGTCATGAAAGCATGAATGAGCTTTTCCGCATCAGACATTGATAGCATGTGTCGAAGTTTGGCAATATTTTTAAGATGAAAAAAAAAGCAGTTTTACAGATGCTTGAAATCTGGCCTTCAAATGACAGGCTGCTATCAAAAATCACCCCCAAATTTTTGACTGAAGATGAGGACTGAACTAAGAATCCATCAAGGGTTAGACAGTGTTCTAAGTTTTTGCGTGTGAGATTTTTGGGACCAATAAGCAAGACCTCAGTTTTATCTGAATTTAGTAATAAGAAGTTATTAGTCATCCAATTTTTAATATCAGCTATACAATCTGTTAATTTAGTAAATTCAAACAAATTACCAGGTTGAGAGGAGATATAAAGTTGTGTATCATCAGCATAACAGTGGAAGCTAACTCCATGTTTTTTAGTGATATCACCTAGCGGTAGCATATAGTAAGGGACCAAGGGAAAAGTAAGGGACCAAGAACTGAGCCTTGTGGTACCCCACAGTGTACTTTTGATCTGTATGATGTCTCTTCATTAACTGATACAAATTGATAACGTTCAGATAGATAAAACCTGAACCAGGCCAATGCAGTTCCTGTAATACCAACATCATTTTCAAGCCCATCAAAGAGAATATTATGATCAATTGTATCAAATGCAGCACTGAGGTCCAATAGCACTAAGAGAGAAATGCAACCACGATCGGACGACAGAAGGAGGTCATTTGTGACTCTTAGGAGTGCGGTTTCTGTGCTATGAAATGCTCTGAATCCAGATTGAAATTTTTCATAAATATTGTTTCTTTGTAGGAAGGAACATAGTTGAGCAGATACGATTTTTTCTAAAATCTTTGATAGAAAAGGCAAGTTTGAAATCGGTCTATAATTTGCTAGTTCTTTAGGATCAAGCTGTGTTTTTTTAATAAGAGGCTTAATGACAGCTAGTTTAAAAGTTTTAGGAACGTATCCTAGGAGTAGGGATGAATTCAAAATGTTAAGAACAGGTTCAGAAACTTCTGAAAACAATTGTTTTATTAGTTTGGTCCGTATGGGATCTAGCGTAGACGTTGTTGATTTTGACGAATTTATCAGTTTAGATAATTCTTCCTCACCTACTGTTGAAAAAATTTGAAGTTTATCCATTACCGCTCTACAATGCTCTAATTGGGACGAGGCTGTAGGAGGCAGACTGTTGGTGCTTATTTTATCTCTGATATCATCAATCTTGCGTGTGAAAAAGTTCATAAAGTCATTACTGCTATGCTGAGAAATGCATGTTGATGCTTTATTTTTAGTTAGATTAGCTACCGTGGTAAACAGGACCCTAGGGTTATGTTTATTTTCTTCTATTAAAGTTGAAAAATAAGCAGATCTGGCATGTGAAGTTGGAAATGTGAAGTTGGAAATATGTATTGGAGAAACAGAAAAAAAATAGATAAAGAATTGTTTTGGAATTAAATTGTGACTCTCAGAATTGGATTGGATCTTGAAATTTTTAAAGATTCCCTCTCTTAAGAGAGAGTGTTTTTTTTTTTTTTTTCGTTTGTAGTCTATATTTACCTTTTTTCTTTTGGCAGTTGCATTACGAATCCAAAATATATTTTAAAAATTGTACAAACATCAAATGTCTTTAGCCACAGAGCTTATTTTCTGTAGGAGTATGCTAACTTTTAGCTTGGCCTACAACTGCCACACACTAAATTAAACATCCAGGATGTTTTAAAGTGGATTTAGTGTTATTGAAAATGACACTGAACGTTAACATGAAATGGCAATTTTATAAATTGCTTTGTAGTGTCTACAACAACACATAGTTTTGTGCTTCTCTATATTGCTGAATCATATGAAGTTTGTCAAAAGCAACGAAATGAAGTAGATTTGACAGCCTAGAAAGACTGTTGTCGAACAACAACTCACTTTTAATGCTCTGCCCGCCTCCCATTCTGCAGCCAATCGACCGAAGAGCTTGCTGGTGTACATCAACCCCTACGGAGGAAAACAACGCGGCAAGCAGATTTACGACCACAAAGTGGCCCCCATCTTTTCCCGGGCTTCCATTTCCACCGACGTGATTGGTGAGTGCCCGTCAGCTGCCTGCATTAACATTTAAATAAAAAATGAGCTTTTATGCTTCGCGAATAGATCTTCGTTGGCAAAATGCCCCACCTGCCAACCTGTCCCATGAATGTGATTTTATTTACAGCGCTATCTATCATCGGAGCTGGCCATAATGCAAACTGTGATAGTCAATAAACATAGGAATGCAAAGACATCCATTATTTATTAAGTTTGAGTGAGGAAGACCCTGGGTTTGTGTGAACATTGGCTGAGGCTTACAGGCTGGCTCAGCAGTTGCTTGAGGGTGTTCTTTTTACGACCACGCGAACATTTCGTAAATGGTAAAGTACATGTCTGGCTGGACAAATACCATTCAAACCAAATCATTAGAGGAGCCAAACAAGATGTTCTGCCGACGGTTTAATAAGCTCCATACATCACCTTTGGCATATATCATCAGCGTGATCCACAGGGCTCGGTCCTAGGCCCCATTCATTTTCAGCGCATCCCTCCGAGTTACGCTTTTACATCAGCGCTGATGGTAAAGAACCGGTAATGAAATGTACCGGGGATTGTTTTTCACCACGACTTCAGCTTCATCATCTGATGCAGCTGATTGATGGTCTCCATCAAGCTAGCAGAAAAATGCAATTTAACTGCCAGATGAACATAATGATGTTTCCCCCCCCCCCCCCCCCCCTCACTGTCATCAACCCGGTAACAATGGCTTTTTCCCTTTTTGTTTCTATAGTTACAGAGCATGCAAATCATGCCAGAGACCACTTGAAGGCAGAGGCTGATCTGAAGAAATATGATGGGTAAGTGCACGTCCTGCTGTGGGATATCACGGTCAATGTGCTGCAACTCTTAATTTGTACAGCTAAGATTGCATGTTTTACTGCAAAGCTCAGATTAACATTTGCGCATCGATCCACATCTGTCTGGCACAATAACAGGTGACTGTTCCTGGCATTTTAGGAAATGATGATTGAAAGTAAAGTGGCTTTTAGCGATGACAGCATCAATGCTTCTTTAAAGCTGCGGCTAAATTCACATATCTCTGTTTACTTCTGTGTCTTTTTCCTGTACTTTGAAAGGTACATTAAGTGATTGTCTTCAGAAACATATTATTATTATTATTATTATTATTGTTGTTATTATTATTATTATTATTATCATTATCATCATCATTGTTGTTGAAAGTCTTTTACTTCCTAATTGCCATCATTGAATTAAAGAGCCATATTTTGTTTTTGGGGGTCTCCAACAACAGTCTGAAATGCATGCAAGGTCAAAAAACACTTTCATTGTTTTATAATAAGCATGCATTTTTACCTAATTATCCCAACGACTCCCATATGATTCGTTCAGCGATTGATTTCATCACCTTTCAATTATAAGTTTTTATATGCGTTCTAAATGGTTTTGAGATATTGAGCTTTAAATTTTTTGCATTTCATAGCTAACAGTACATGAGAAACATTTGTTTTTTAAATGAAAAGTCTTAAAATGTATACAACTTGTTAAACAAACATCCCATAATGTGAATAAGTTGTCAATTAATAAGAATTTGTCATGCTAATCTGCTCTAATTGGTCTGATAACTCTACTGTGAGAATCAGAAAGAGCTTTAATGCCAGGTATGTTCACACATAAAAGGAATTTGTTTTCGTGACAGAGCTTCTACAGTGCAACAGAATTACAGAGACGGGACAAAAAACAGATAATAAATATATTCAAAAAATAGAAGTGTTAAATGCAAATATACAACTGGACAAGTGTATGTACTGGCGTGTTACTATATACAACGTTATATGTGCAGCTGTTATGTGCAAATTGGCATGTAAAGTTTGTTGTTAAATAAGTATGTGTGTGTAAAAAGTGTATTTGTTATGTGCAAATTGGCATGTAAAGTGTTTTGTTAAATAATTATGTGTGTGTAAAAAGTGTATTTGTTATGTGCAAATTGGCATGTGAAGTGTGTTGTTAAATAAGTGTATGTGTGTGTAAAAAGTGTATAGCAAGTAGTGATGTTGGTTCCACGATTATTATCATCAAGTGTTCATGAGATGGATTGCCTGGGGGAAGAAACTCTTTCTGTGTCAGGCTGTTCTGGTGCGCAGTGCTCTGTAGCGTCGACCAGAAGGTAAAAGTTCAAAGAGGCAGTGTGCTGGGTTTGAGGGGTCCAGAGTGATTTTGGCAGCCCTTCTGCTCGCTCTGGATAAGTACAGTTCTTGGAGAGAGGGAGGGTTGTACCAATGATTCGCTCAGCAGTCCGAACTATTCGACGTAGTCTTCGAAGGTCAGATTTGGTAGCTGAGCTAAACCAGACAGTTATTGAAGTGCAGATGACTGACTCAATGATGGCAGTGTAGAAATGTTTCAGAAGCTCCTTTGGGAGGTTGAACTTCCTCAGCTGACAAAAAAAAGTACAGCCTTTGTTGAGCTTTTTTGACAATGGAGTCAATGTGAGTGTCCCACTTCAGGACCTGAGAGATGGTGGTACCCAGGAACCTGAATGACTCCACTACAGCCACAGTGCTGTCCATGATGCTCAGTGGGGGGTGAGCAGGGGCGGTTTCTCCTAAAGTCCACTATCGACTGCATTCATCGTGAGAGAAATGCCCACCACGACTTATCAACAATTTTGAAGTAGTCAGAATGCAGAGTTTATGTGTGAGCCCAATGCAGGAGTGCATTAAAGCAGTGCAGTTAAACAACAGCATATTTCTCTATTCTTAACCATGACACGCATTCAGTATTAATCCTCACAGCGGCAAAAGCTGAACTATTTTAAAACTTGATGGCTGCACGTGTATAAACAGCTGACAGTGGCCATAGCAGTGACAAACTGAAGTGGATCACAAGCTCACAAACGTATTTAAGTCTATAAACAAAGCGACGCATTTTCACCATGGCTTTAGACGCAATATGAGAATATAAAGACTTAATCAAATACAGTACAAGCCGTGTGGAGCAGTTACAAGTAACAAAACACAATCAAATACATAATTTGCAAGCTAGAGAAAACAAGGAGGCAACCATTTTAATTGCATGTACTTACACTTGTGAAATGGAGGAAGAAGCTGGTCCATATACTGTGCACTGTAAATTTCCTCTCAATTTCTGACAAAGTCCCATACATTAATAGCCTTTTCGGATCCTTCCTTTTACAAACGGCAGATGAATCCCCCATTGTAAGCATGTAGATTGCTGAAGCACTCATCAGAAAAATGACAGAAACACAGCAGAAGGCTGGTGCTAATAATTCTGAGGTATATTTGCAAAAATTAACCTCAATCACTGACTCTTCACAACTTCTTTGGGTAGAGAACTTTCTCTCACACTTCAGACCACAGCGTCTTCACGACATGATTCAACCAGGATCAGCTACAGTGTTTGTCTTCTTCTTCTTTGCTACTGTGTTTGTGAGCAGTGGTTTCAATTTTCCTGGGTCTGTGTGCACAACAAACAGGCAAAGCTTGAGTTCTGTATCAACGTCACACCGACATGGCTGAAGATCCGTTACCCCAACGATTCGTTTGAACCATTCTAAGTCTACTCTTTTATAGATGAATCAATAGTTTTAAACATGGTGCACTTTCAGATTTAAGCCGTAGCTCGATATTTTTCTTTGCTTAGAGCTGTGTTACACACTGCATGGAATGCCATTTTCCAAAAACCATAATAGTGGCTCTTTAAGTTCTCCACATGTATTTATATGTTTTTTAATATTCTGTGGAAGGTGTAGGACCAGGAACAGTTTGTCCAATCAAAACGTTCGGTCTGAACATTTCTGAACCCTGTTTGCCCAGAAAAGATTACATTATCACATAATCTTCATGGATTCATTTTAGACAGTCTGTTTTTGATTGTCTGTCATTCAGCACTCATTGGACTTTGCCGACCATTTTGTTTTTTTCATATCGATCATGCTGAATCTGGAAAAATCGTTGAACAGCCAATCACTGTCAAAACCAACTAAATCACAGGCTCTTTTAATTATTCTTTATCTTACCTGAGCAATATTTTAATAACGCACATGCCAGTTTGGAGTGAACGGTATAAAGATATAGATTATTGCCACTAGCTTATAAACAATTTGTTCTGCTAACAAAAAGCTTGGAATAGATTTTCGATGAGTTGAACCGTGGCTGTAATCTTTGTGAGAGTTATAGTAGGTTGTTCACAGTAGAGCCAATAAATGGATGTTGTTGACATACAGCTATGGGCGATAGTGTTGAGAGGTTAGGGCTAAGTTATAGCTGAAGACTAAAGGGGGTTTTTAGGAGACTGAGCTTAAAATTGGCCTAGCATTGCCAATCCTCCTGCATATTTCACCCATTTGGCTCTGCAGTGAACCCCACTTGATTTTCGGGCTTATTTAAACCCAATTTCTTGGGCAATATAAGAGGTGATAACATAATTATCTGTATTTCAGCCATTGCTTTGATGTCTATACGCACTTCTACAAAAATGCTATGAAAACTGTCTAAACTTCTTCTTTTGCTAATTAATTACAGCTTATTGTTTGCCATAAGTGTGTCTGCATAATGCATCTACGTTATAATGCTACATTCATGATGTAATTTATTTACACAGAGCTTGTGAAGATTCCCAGCAGGCACACAATATCATAAGACGTTAATATCAGGTCAGATTTAGGTCATGACGTCAGGTGACCAAAATCTGTAGCCAGCATCTAAGGACAATGTTATTTTGACAACCAATAATAACGTCTAATCACATTGATGTTTGGTTGATTTTAGGTTGTGTTGGAAAGTGACCAAAATCCAACATTGAGTCAACATCTCAAACAAAAGTAATTCTTTCATTCATTAATTTTCTTTTTGGCGTAGTCCCTTTATTAATCTGGGATCGCCACAGAGGAATGAATCGTCAACTTTTCCAGCATATGTTTCACACAGCAGATGCCCTTCCAGCTGCAACCCATCACTGGGAAATATCCATGCATTCTCATTCACACACACATACACTAAGGACAGTTTTTAGCTTACCCAATTCACCTATACCACATTGCTTTGGACTTGTGGAGGAAACCCACGCGAACACTGGGAGAACATACAAACTCCACAAAGAAATGACCCAACTGAGGCTCGAGCCAGTGACCTTCTTGCTGTAAGGCAATATTGTTACCCACTGCGCCACCGCGTCACCCAGCAAACCTGATATTGACGTCAAATACTGACATTTATTCATCAGGTATGCCAACCATACCTGTCAACCCTCCCGTTTTTCCAGGGATTCTCCCGTATTTTACAGTTCTATCCCACTATCATCCCGTAAATGTATTTTCCCGTATTTTTCCCGTATTTTCAGTCTTTCTCTGAAGGATGGCAATAAACATTAAAGAGCCGATCCTCCCTATACGCAACCCATACCGCCGAACCACCCTTATGCTTAAATGTGAGTCCGTTCTGTGCTTTCATTTTTTTTAGGCATGAAACACTTTGAAATAAATACTAAAACGGCAGGATTCCCTTTCCTTTTCATTGCAGGTGCCATCGCTCCTTCTATGCAATATGTCGTATAGTGATGCGTGACTGTCAGCTGATGTACTCCATAGTGATAAATAGACAGTTCCCAAACAGATTCTGTACACCCGATTTGAAGCGGACCAAAAGTCTGGGTTTTGGGTATCCCTTATTTTCGCATCCTAATGTTGACAGGTATGATGCCAACCCGAATCCAACGTCTGATAGACATCACCGTGGTAATGCCCAGACAACATCAAGCTATAACCTCATTAGATGTTGATATTTGGTTGATTTTTAAGTTGGACGCTGGACATTGACAAAATACAACGTCCCCACGATGTTGGGGTACAAAGTCAGTCTGATGTCATGTTAATCAGTAATTAATTTTTTTATGAAATATATTGTTTACATTTTGTTTTGTTTTGTAGTCAAGATTATGTAACTCATAAAATATTTTAAAATAAAATATGCTTTTATGCTATTTACCCTTTCAAACTATCAGTGACCTCAACATTTAGGAAACTTAAGGTTAATCTCTCTGATTTTTATCTCTACTGTACATTTTGGAGCATTTCATTTTATTTCATTTAGTCAACTAAAGAAATATGGCAAAATTTTGTTTGGTTTCAGACATTTTATAATATGTGACCCTGGTCTTACAGTTTGTTGCATATTTGTGCACTGTAAAATATCATGACAACATGTTTTTATGGTAATTATAATTTATTAAACTAAGTGTATAATATTCAACCTTTTTCACATGCATCCAATCTGTTTGAAGTCACTTTAATGTAATTTAAGTTAAAATGACTGAAGTTAATTGAATTTTAAAACAATTTAGGACGAACGTGATGTTTATTTATTTATTTAATTATTATTATTATTATTATTATTATTATTGTTGTTGTTGTTGTTGTTGTTGTTGTTGTTGTTGTTGTCGTTGTTGTTGTTGTTGTTATAATTTACAGTGTCGGAAGAGACAAAAATGCATTGTATGAGTCAATATGGTAGCTTTTTACTTTAAGTCATAAATAATTAGAATGTTAAATAAAGTTCATGCTCCCTAAAGACATTTAGTAAATTTCTGTCTTAAAATATATGAAAACCAGTTGATTTGTAATATGCATTGCTTTATTTGGACTGTAAAGGTGATTGTATCTATTTTAGATTACTGTATATTAACTGTACATCAATGGAAAGCTTCTTTAAGCAGTTTTTTCAGATGATTTCATCTCAATATTTAAAAATTGGTCCTTATGACAGTTTTGTGGTCTAGGGTGGCTAAATTATGACTAAATTAAATTTATTTGGCAACATGCCTTTTCATTTCACTGCAGAAAATGTGTTTTTAATAAACATGCAGCGCAGTAATTGCGTTTCTGCTTGCAGTGTGGTGTGTGTTGGAGGAGATGGCATGTTCAGTGAGATTATGCATGGCCTTGTCTCCCGTACGCAACAAGACGCCGGTGTAGACGAGAACTCGTCAGAAGAGATTCTTATTCCATGTGGACTTCGCATTGGCATTATTCCTGCAGGTAAGTCTATGGCTAGGACTGGAGCAAGTAGCATCCCCTTTTTTCAAATGCACTCTTTTTACAACTCCCCTACTTTAAAACAGTTGAATTTTTGAATCCGTTTAGCCAATCTTGGTGTCTATCAGCAGCAATTTTAGCTTAGCTTAGCTTAGCTTAGCATAAATCATTGAATTGTGTTAGACCATTAGCATCTCATTCAATAATGACTCAATAATGTTCGATATCTGTATATCTGTATTAGAACCAATTTTACCATAGCTTAGCATAGATAGTTGAATTTGATTAGTCCATTAGCATCTCATCCAAGAATGACCAAAAACATTCAATAATGTTCTCATTTAAAGCTGGTCCCTTCTGTATCGGGAGAAATTTTAGTTTAGTTCAGCATAAATCATTGAATTGGATTAGACCATCAGCATCCCACTCAAGAATTTGATAATTTTCCAATTTAAAGTTAGATTTTTCTGTAGGTACATCATGTACTAAGACTGACAGAATATGACATGGCTACAGCAGACGCAATGATATTATGCGATGTCTTTAAATCGGCTAACATCTGTCAATAGAACAATTGTGTAAAATATGTAAAAGACGATTCAGAACATATTTATTTTGGTTGTGGATCCTGAACCATATCCACAAATAAACCAGAATAGATTCTAGTAACTTTTCAGGCACTGCGTAATATCATTGTAAGCCATGGTACAGCAAAAAAAGTTCCTTGATTATTATTATTATAGGAAAAGTAATGAATTATTTTTGAGAGAGCTGCTAATGGTCTAATCTGTTTTAATGATCTATGCTAAGCTAAGCTAAAAGTGCTCCCGATAGACCTGGAGATCATCTGACTGGATTCAAAATTGCTCAAAGTAAATTGTTTACCTATAGGGGAGTCGTAAAAATTTGCATATTTTCCAAAAAAAATGTGGAGGTTCCTTTAAGAAGACGATTAGCTGAATAGGATAAAACAGTCATCAAAAATTGTGCAGTGTTGGTGATGCCCTAGGACTGAGAATCACCTGTCTACAATCACAAATCTCGGAGTCTATATGCAGACAGGACAGTTCTTCAGCCTGAATTTCATCGCTTTTTCATGCGCATCACTTCCTTGGCAGTGTTCCTGGAAGCATCTGTCACTTGCAGTTCCATTACAAGCATTTGCGTTTCAAGATTTCTTTTTTCCCAAGTCATTGTAAGTTTTACACCTGCTCATGGGCACAGCTGCATACTTGAGGAGAACTGCTAGGGATTATATAGCTCTCTTCCAAAAACCCTGTCTGGAGAGCATATTTAGGAAACAGAGTAGGTGAATCCTTTTATATAGCCTGTTCTGGAGACTAGGGGCACTTCATTCTAAACAATGCCTGTGCATTCAGTGTGTGTGGTTTGTTATTAAAGTTGCTTGATGGACACCTCTGGCTGTAAAAGATTTATTAGCTTATTTTTGTAATTAATTAAATAATGTGCTTTGATTGAACACACTGTAATATTTGAATATTGTGTATCTTTTTTTGGATAATCTCAAAAGAAATATCAAAGTACTATCGGGTAAGTGTCAATTGTTTAATAGTTTGTTTATAAAAATAATAATAATTTATAATAGTTTATAATTACTAATAATATTAACAAATACATCATTATCATTATTATTCCTATTGATATACATTTTCTTTGATAGTTTGGGACTAATAATAATAATAATAATAATAATAATAATAATAATAATAATAATAATGATAATATTTATTATGATTGTTGTTGTTTTTGTTGTTTTTGTAGTATATGAATATATTTATTCTGTGAAGATGCTTTAAATTGACCGACATTAAATTCTAAACAAATTTACATTAGTAAAAATACTAATTTCTTCTATTAATCAAAGACAAAAACCTATTTTTCAACAATAACGCACTAGTTTGTGGTTTTTTGAACAGTAAATCAACTTATTACAGTGTTTGTTATGGCTCTTATGACACTGTAGACCGGAATGACGATTGCTGAAAACTGGACTTGGCCATGACAGAAATAAATAACAAAAAATAGTGTTATATTAACTTAAAAAGTATTATCATTAATATTATTTAAAATGTGTATATTAATTAATTAATTTATTTATTTATTTATTTATTTATTTATTTATTTATTTATTTATTTATTTATGTTGGTTTGTTTTTTGTTTACAGTATTTATTTATTTATTTGTTTTTTATTTATTTATATTTAAATATATATTTTTATTTAAATATTTATTTATTTGTTTGTTTGTTTAAAATATTTATTTTTTATTTTATTTTTTATATATGTATTTATTTCATTTAATATTACTTATTTATGCTTGTTTGTTTACAGTATTTATGCATTCATTTTTTTTATTTATTCATTTTTTTCCCTTCCATCCATTCATCCATCCATCCAAAGAGTTTGACACAAAATTTAGCATTTGGGTAAAGACATTATTATTAAATACCCAGCCTTAGTCATGCTTTGCGGAATGCTCTCAGTGCTCACAAGAGCTCTGCTTACCATTGATGACTTAATGACTTTAGCTTTTCAAATAGTGTTTTCTGATATTACTGTTTGCCATATAAACCTGACAATGGCAAAGCTTTAAGAGTGCATGTTGCTATCAGTTACATTATCAGCGTTGGTAATTCTGTCTATTTGTGTCCTTATCTCACGTTGTCCAGACACACAAGGACAAGTGACAGACCCCAGAGAACAGCTTCTGCTCTATCTCGTTCCTGAATGACATCTGATCTGAGATTTGAGAGGATTCTTTCACTTCAGTGTGCAATAGATGAAAGCATTAGAAAGTACTGACCAATAGATCCTTTTCACATTTCCGGGTTTCTGAGTAACGGAAGGCGTCATGGTTGGAGTACAGTGAATGGGAGAGTACAACTAATATTAATTTACAACTAATTAATTTACTTTATTACTATTATTTTTTTTACAATCCTATTTGCTAAAATAATAAAAGAAAAACTTGATGGTGTCATCAAGACTTTCAAAAAAAATAAAATAAAAAATAAATTGCATGAGACTGATGACGGCAGCCAGAAGAGAGAATAACGTCAAATACACTCAGCTCCATAGACGCTGTATTAGAAAACCCTCAGTTTTTTTTTTTATAATTTTATGCAAAGATGATATAATACATTCATAAATACATATAAATGTTCATACTTAAAGGAAAAAAAAAATATATATATATATATATATATATATATATATATATATATATATATATTAGGGCTGTCAAAAAATTAATCGTGATTAATCACTATATATAACTTTAAAGGATTTATGACTGTTAGACTTGTGAAAAGGATCCTTAGTTTTATTTGTACCCTCTTTCTTTTTTGTTTACCATTTTTGATTTGCTGACTTAATTCAGCATATAAAAGGATCTGAAACCACTGACAAATTAAAAGCTCTTACCTTGCTTTTAAAATATAAATTTCTGTATTATATATTATATTATCTAGAATAATTAATTCATTATATATTTTTTTCCTCAATGACTAGGATAGTATTACGACAGTTTATTAGATGTGTTGCAATAATGTGTGTGTGTGTGTGTGTGTGTGTGTGTGTGTTTTTTTCAATCTATCTCTCTGTTATTAATCCATTATGTATATGGTAATACCAAGATCTTTAAGTCTTTTGAGGTTAAGTCATTTTCTTGATTTAATTATTTACATTATGCATCCTTTTTGTAAACGTTTTAATAAATAATCGCATAGATAATTAATTTTATTTAATCATATTTACATTTATAGTTGATACTAAGGCATTAGAAACTAACATTTTATTGCCAAGGTGTTACCCTATTTTATAACGTGATGCAAACTTATGGACATAGTCTAATTGCAATTAGAATGTTAATTATTATTATTTTTTAAATTATTATTATTATTATTATTTTTAATATCAATTTCATTAAGATTTTTTTTATTTTTATTTTTATTTTGGAATGTTTAGATTCCACATTTTCAAATAATGGCTTCTCTGCCAAATTTTGTCCAATTTTATTTTATTTTATTTTGTTTGTTTGTTTGTTTTTTTGTTTGGTTGGTTGTTGGTTGGAGCACTTGGATTCCAGATTTTTATTTATACATTTTTATTCATTATTTTATTTTATTTTATTTTATTTTTCCAACCCTTCGTTTCCAGATTTTCAAGCATCTCTGCCTAATTTTATTTAATTTTTGGCTTATTTTATAAAATATATATTTTATTTTTGGTTTATTTTATAAAAATATATTTTATTTTATAACAAATAAATTTTTTAAAAACAATTGTCCAACCCTAAACAAAATATCAATGGAAGGTTTGTTTATCAACTTTTTTGGGTTATATATAAATCTAAATTTTGCTACAACAAAAAAAGACACTTGTGACTGATTTTTTACACCAGGTTCACGTACATCAATTATTCAGTACCATATTAAATCCCAAAGTGCCACAGCATCTAAACATCATCCCTATATCATATATAAAGGTTTAACCACCACAGAAAAGAACCGTCATTTAACAAACAGTAGTGTAACTTAAACAATAAGTCCTGTCAGTATGTTTTTAAACCTTCAACCTTCTGCTATTATATAAGCAATTTGAGGATGAGGAATTAGATTAGCAGACAGCGAATAAGAGATAGAAGTAGGGCTGAACTCATCTGAAATCTCATCTCTCTATATAACAATGCTTTAGTCATTTTCAAGAAAAAAAAAAAACTTTCTTATTCTCACAAGGAGTGAAAACTCCACTGGCCCCGGTATGTTTGGTTAGCGCTCACAATTGAAGGTTAGATTGCGGCGGCTCCCTGTACGCCGGCGAAATTGAAAATGAAAGTGTGATTTTCATACGTTAACCTTTTTGGAGTGAATTATGAAGAGATAGACGTGGGCCGTTTCTGAACCCCTGACCCATGAAATGTGTTTTTGAAAAACAGGCTCCACTGACTGTATATGCTACGCCACGGTTGGCTCAAATGACCCTGTCACCTCAGCACTGCACATAGTCGTGGGTAAGTGAGAATCTTCATATCAGCTGTATGAGATGTGTCTAGTTATGTATATGTATGAGTTTGGAAAGTCTTATGCTGCATGGGTGTACATTGTATGGGTCAGATTTAATGATTTGTATATATAAAATCACGAGGGTAGCAAGCAAAGATCTGGTTTTGTGAGGAAATTTCAGACTGTAGATTAAACAATTTTTTGTTTAAGCATTGCTAAAATCTTTAAAGTCAATTTTCTCAATTTTAATTCAGTTTTGTTTTGTCTTATGATTTGTTTTGTTTTATATTGTTTGTTTTGTGGTTTATTTTATGTGATTTTTATTTATATTGTTTATTTTTTTTCGCTTTTGTTTTGTTTTGTTTGGTTTTGTTTTACCTTGTTTTGTGGTTGTGTTTTGTGATTTATTTTATTGTATTTATCGTCTTTAGATTTATTTAGTTTAGTTTTGTCTTGTTTTGTGTTTTATTTTACTATATCTTATGTTTTGTATTGTTTTTTTATCTTGTGTTTTATTATGTTTTGTTTAGTTTTTGTTATGTATTTTATGTTATTTTAAAGAGCCCCTATTATGGGTTTTTGAAAATGAGCTTGTATGCAGTGTGTCACACAGCTCTAAGTGAAGTGAAATGTCCAGCTAAGGCTTAAATCTGAAAGTGCACAGTGTTTAAAACTATTGATTCATCTATAAAAGAGTCGACTCATAGTTCCTCAAACGAGTCGCCGTGCTAACGAGTCTTTAGCCGTTTCGGCATTACGTGAACACGAAACATAAGCCCCGCCCATTTATGCGCGCGCAGATTCGAAATCCCCAATCCTGCCCACAAACAACAGCGGTGA
>CAIGQQ010004826.1:422349-454736 GCA_903798035.1 Danio albolineatus | reverse complement strand
TATATATATATATATAATAGATATATTTTATAGGATGCTGTTTGATTATACTGTAAACTAAAGATAGCAGTTATTTATGAACTCTTCTGATATATATGTTGTCAAGTCAGAATTATTAGCCCAAATTATTCGACTGTGATTTATTTATTTATTTTTATTATATATATATATTTTTTTTCAAATATTTCCCAAATTATGTTTAACAGAGCAATAAATCTTACACAGAATGTCCTATAATATTTTTTTCTCCTGGAGAAAGTCTTATTTGTTTTATTTTGGCTAGAATAAAAAAAACATTTTTAAGGTCAATATTATTATCCCCCTTAAGTAATATTTGTTTTCGAGTGTCTACAGAACAAACCAAGCTAAATTAACCTAGTTAAGCCTTTAAATGTCACTTTAAGCTGGATACTAGTATCTTGAAAAAATCTCTAGTCAAATATTATGTACTGTCATCATGGCAAAGATAAAAAGAAATCAGTTTTTAGAAATAAATTATTAAAACTATTATGTTTAGAAATGTGTTGGGGGCTAATAATTCTGACTTTAACTGTATATATCATTTACCTTTTACTCTTTACTGTTAATTCATTCTTGCTAGATAAAACATATTTTATAACTTATAAAATAAACTTATTAAAATAATTAGTAGTGTATATTTAAAATAAATGGTGGTGTAAAATGTGTATGCACAACTCGGTGTGTCTTGTTACATTTTTTTGTGCTTACTCTAAAACGTGTGTATGTATTTGTCTCTTTGTGTGTGTGTGTGTGTGTCTGTATGTATTTATGTATGTATTTGTGTGTGTCTGTGTGTGCATGTTCATGTGCATGTCTCTGTCTGTCTCTTTGTGAGCGTCTGTGTGTATTTCTGTGTCTGTGTCTCTGCATCTGTCTGTATGTCTCTGTGTGTTTTTGTCTATGTGTATTTCTCTTTGTGTTTCTTTGTGTATATGCATCTGCATCTCTGTGTATAACTGTCTCTGTGTGTGTTTGCGAGTGTGTCTGTTTCTATATGTATTTATTTATGTGTGTCTGTTTGTATGTTTTTGTGTATGTTTCAATGTAGGTGTCCAAGTGTGTTTGTGTGAGAAAAAAAGAGCACATTTACATTTAATATACATTTCATTTAGTTTACACTTAGTTTAATATAAAATGTCACTTTTGTGGTTACATCAATATATTATAAAGATGTTTTTTCTAAAAAAAAAAACACCCCTTTTAATGTAAAAACCACCCCTTTTAATGTAAGCACACAAACACTATTGATCATTCTCATCAGTTTAATTTGCTGTCCTCACTCATTAACAAGTCAACATTTCATTTTCAGGTGCAGCATCTGCCGTCGATCCTCGTCCGACAAACTCCTCAGCAAAGAAGACGAAGCCAGCGTTTCTGATGTCGGTAAGAAGCTTTTCGAAAATCCTCCGAATGCCACTGTTTAACCGAGCTCGAGCCATGACAGGAAGTCTCATTTCTGCTCTGTGGTAAATGCGCCCACCTACAATACAAGCCAACAAAGTGCATTTCCAGCCATGATTCGTAATGCCCCCATCTGTCGGCTCCACTGGCACGCTGTTTGTGAACATTAGGCCAAATGGTTCAAGCTGCCGCCCGGCTGATCATTTAGAGAGTGCACACACACACAAACACACACACAGCATATTATCTCTGCCTCTCAGCACCCTCCAAACAACTGGCACCTCCGTTACCCGGCATTCTGTGTGTTTACCCTGAGCACTGATAAGTGCTGTTTACAGAGACACACTCTCTGCCCCTCACAGTCCCAAATTGGCATTTGTGCATGATGATGATTTCCTGAACGCTTTTAGACTGCGCGGCATAAATAGAGTCTTGTGGGAAGAATAAGGGGAAGAATGATGTAAATGAGGAAGAAAGTCAAAGCGCCTTCATCGGCGAGGGAACAACACAACTATTCATGCTTTTCGATTTATGTGGCTTATTTTATGTATGTAATAAGTTATGACGGGTGAATTATTTGAAAATGATGCGAACCCTTCAGGCCCGTAGCCAACCTATTTAAAGGGATTTTCAAAAAGTGGACCTTTTTGCAATTATTCAACTCATTTTCTATTCAATTCAGAGGTTTCAATTCTGTATTTTAGTGACATTTTAAGCACTGATCTTGTCGGATGGGGATCTTGACTACACTCTTTGATATACCATAAATATTTCCTACATTTTTGTCATTTTAGTGCTTACCCTACTATTTTAGTATTTATTTATAAGTGTGTATTTAAACTGTATGTTTTACATTACAGTTTTATAAATAATGTTATAAGATTAGAATTTTAAATGTTAAAATTATTATTTATTTTTCTTTTTTTACATTTTGAATAAAGAAATATGATAAAAATAATTATTTTTAAAATACAAATGTATTATCATCTATCATTAAATAAATGGAATCTGTTAAAACTTGTAAAACTGTAGACTAAAGGCAAATAACAAACTGGCCAACTCATTCAACTTTCCTCAGTGAATGGAAGAGAAGGGAGGACTCAAGTTCAGTAAATAATGGGTTTATGGTTTATTATTAATAAAAATAAAACAAAAGGACAACAAAATCAACCCCAAGGGGGAAAAACATAATTAAAACACAAGCTAGACTGGGCTGGGGAAGCAGAGAACAGTACATGACTCTCGGGAGGAACGATGGACTGACACAGGACAGCAGACTTGAGAAGATTATTATTAATATATTAACCGCATGTTCACATAAAGCACAACACTAAACCACACAGCCACAATGTAAACACTTAGCCACGTGCTTTGACAACCCTAACACTAACAGAACACAAGACACGAGCACATGATGCTATGCACTCACATACACGGCATGTATCTGAAACCAATTAGACTGGAGCACTGAGAATGAAAACACCGGACACAACAACAAACACACCAGGACCAGAGCACACATTCTGAGCATGCCTGGACCATTCACACCCACGTCAAGTGTCGCTTGTACAAATGCGAAGACAGACAATGACAGAAAACTCGAGCCAAGCACAAAATATAAGACATGACAGGATTAGTATCTGGACTCCAAAACATCAAAACAAAACAAAACTGAAGTGGCAGAATCCTGACACGGTGAGAATTTGACCATTTGAATAATAATAATAAAAAAATATTTTATATTAATAATAATAATCCAATAGAGAATTCAAACTGGTCTTAAAGCCTTTTTAGATTGGATATTTTCACAATTTAGGATCGGATAGCAGTCAAAAATGGGTCAAATGAGCTCATGTAGGGGACAAATTCTAGACCTTGTCAGTGGAGTCTTGGTCTTTCGAACCACCCAAACCTCCCCTTCTCTTGATAGTGATGCAGACAGCACAAAGTGCAGTATGCATCTAGTTTCCTACTTGTCGCATATAGTTCTCATTTTGATTTTTGGCTTTGGCTTTTTTTGAATCAGAACCAAGCATATAACTGCCTCACAGTGTAATATTACTTCTTCTTACGGCACTGTTGAATGCTTGCTTCTGGTTTGAAGCCAAAAATCAAATCAAAGCAAAACAACAGGACTTGGATGAGAAGTATAAGAAACTAGTTCCACACATAGAAGCAGTTTAAGGACAAAGATCTGACAGGTGTCTTCAAATGGAGCTCAAAACAAATAGATTCATTCACGATGAATCATTGAATTATAAGAAGAATTATAAAAAACTAATATACAGAAGTTCACTGAACTCATCTCAGTGAAAAATTCTTTATGTTTTATAAGTAGATTTATACTTTTTATTATTATCTGAGTGTTGTTTATCAGTAAAAATGCTAAAGTGAATGAAAAGGTGCTGTAGAATGCATTAAGACATACTGAATTGCTCTCTGAAATATTCATAGAATATATGTGGCTTAAGTTTTCAATCATGTGAATGTGGTTTTTACCCTATTTGGAAGGGTCATGAATATTAATGAGCTCGACTCTGATACTCACTTGCTAAATAATCATGTTTCAGTTGTCAAAAATGATTTGGAAAAATTGAGTAGATTCCTTGTTATATGACAATCCTTTATAACTGAAGTGCTAGAAAGGTTTATTTTAGCTAGAAGGAGTGAGTTCTATGCAACCAGAGTAACCTAATTTGCTCTCAAGATGAGTTGTGTATGAAATAGCCTTCATAAATGTACATAGATGATTTAAGTTCAGCTGTTTACATGTGTTTGTTGCCTTATTACAAACATTCACAGCAAAGTTTCACAATATACACGTTAAACGAAAGATGCAGTTAGACCTTATGCCTCTTCAGGGTGGCACTGAATAAATTTATAATCCATATATCCTGCATTTTGCGACATAGCTGCTTCACAGAACTGCACCTTTATGGTTCCTCAAAGCCAGTCCCGTTTTCAAAATAAGAGTCCAACATGAATACCAAGTGTGAGACAAGTTTAGATAAACTTAAAAATGCGTAAAAATTAAATATGTTGTAATATCATAAGGAAACATTATAGCCAATCAAATGCTGCACATTAATGATCCAGTTTGGATTGTCTGTTTTTATTCCAATCAGCCTGTTTTTCACCAGGATTTTACATAAACACTCTTTATTATTCAGCTATGCCTGCATAAATCCACATTTTCATTCTACGCCACCTTTAAGGTTTAAACACAAGAATTTTAAAAGGTTTACAAAATGTGTTCATTTACTTGAAGCCTTTATATAATTAATAAGCATGAATTACTTAGCCAGATGGTCAGAGAATACACTGCGCTGTGCAGTAGTTTAACAGTAATTCCTGAACACTTTTAAACTGTAGGGTATTAAAAAAAGACTTAAATGATGTAAACACAAAAGTAAGTCGAGCCCCATTACATTTCAATCCGGCGAGGGCTTTGAGATTTACATTAACCTCACTTCTTTTGTTAGAACTATAGATTATAACTTCATTTTTAGATCTACAAAACATGTTTGTTTAGCAGAAGGTTTAATGTAATTAATGGAAATGAATTACTTATCCAGATGGCCAGAGAATAGTATGATTTGCTGTGCAGCATTTTACTAGTGTTCACACAATGTTGTTGTTGTGTTTAAGATTATCGCGACACCTGGACGGTCATTAGGGGGAAGTTCTTGGCCATCAATGCCGCCAGCATGAGTTGTGCATGTCCTCGCAGTCCTAAAGGTCTGTCACCTTCTGCACACCTAGCAGATGGAACGACTGACCTCATCCTTGTCAGAAAGTGCTCCAGAATTGACTTCTTGCGACACCTGCTGCGACACACCAATAAGAAGGACCAGGTTAATATCTCAACAGAATAAATCATTCTTTTGTATGTGTGGAAGATGTGTTTATGAGCACTATGGTAACCACGAAAGTTTAAAAAGCATCACAGCTGACCAGCAAATGGTTACTGTATATTTTATAATAGTATAAATTCATATCTAATTTTAATTAACTGTAAGTTGGTTCATTTTTTTTATTTTTTTTATTTTTTTTCAAAGAAAATTAGTTGCAAATGTAGTTCTTTGAAGTGCGTAGTCACAGCAGGGCTTCCTGTTCATGAAGAACTTCAAAGTCATGGGAATATTTCTGGCTTTTTTTGCATGACTCCTAAAACATTTAATTGACTAGAAATGCCTCCTTCTGAGAGCAATCTCTATAAATATAATCTTAGTAATTGCAAATATTTGGAAATGTCACAAAAGTAAGCAACATTGTAAAAGTCTACTTTTAAAATGATCCAAATATAATTTTAAGGGCAAAACCAGAAATACTGAAGCTGATTTCTGACAATGGGAAACCAGTGAATTGATTTTATTTTCATTTTATTATTTTCTTTTCTTTATATATATATATATATATATATATATATATATATATATATATATATATATATATTTTTTTTTTTTTTTTTTTAATCATGATTGTTCTGAGAACACATCACGGATTATTTCTTAATAAATATATTTCAAAAATCAATAACTCTAATTTACTCAAATTAACTTAAATTTGAATTTAATAAAATGAAATTTGGTCCCATTTATAATTTCAGTAATTTTTCCTAAATTGACTGAAGTTATCGGAACTCAAAAAAGAGACTTTTTTTCTGCATGTTTAAATTATTTAAAATGAGCAGAAACAACTTAATTCTTAAGATTTTTTTGGACAACTTAATAGTTTTATGTTCAATCCACTTAATCAATAATAGTTAACTTAATCGGTTTGTGTGGGCACAAGATGAATGAATTGTGTGGAACCCTGCATTTTTTACCGTGTATACTCACAGTATGTTACTCTTTAGAAGTTTTTGTTTTATGATCCTGAAAGAAATCTCTCATATTTACACAGAAATACACTCACCATTAATGTCTTGAACTACTGAGGCAATTTAAAGGGGAAATGAAGCACTCAGTTAAGTTTACATTATGTTTTACACTGGATTCCACTTTAATGAAAATATATTAAACAAACTCAAAATGTAACCATCTAGCAGAACACGGCATGTTTTACTACAGCTTTTAAACCCAGGGCGCCGCCATCTTGTAATGTCTCTGTGTCTGACGTCACAGGGTTGGGTCCGTTCCCTCAGCTGAACAGATACAGTGGAAGTAATTTACTGAACACGGAGACTGTAAAGCCTAATTTAACCCAATGCGTGAAGTTGAGGGCATGTAGCTGGTTCAAATACAAGCCTCAGATCTGTGTTTAATATAAAAATACATTTTTATTCTTTTTGATAAACTTTGGTTCACTTTCTGTATTATGCAGCCTGACTGCCTGTCTGTGTATCAACCATGGTTTCAACAAGGTCCAGTGCTGACATAATGGGGCGGGTATTTTTTTTACTTTTCACTACTACAACCC
Source organism: Danio albolineatus (assembly GCA_903798035.1). Classification (NCBI taxonomy): domain Eukaryota; kingdom Metazoa; phylum Chordata; class Actinopteri; order Cypriniformes; family Danionidae; genus Danio; species Danio albolineatus. Next base: position 447,893 of record CAIGQQ010004826.1, on the reverse strand, counting down.
CTCGCCTCTTTACATGTTCAAACCAAACTAAAATCGGCACTGTTTTTTACTTGGCAGGTTTTTACATCCTTCATACATGTTGAGAGATCGAATTGATCGACTTGAAAAGGGAATATGTCTTGACATAATCCACAAAGACCTGACCTAGTAAAGCATGAAGTTGTGTATCATTTTAATTGCTGCATTAGTCTGAATGTAAATCCCCTCATCAGGCAGCGTTGGAGCAGCGTGAGAGAGTGGACCAAAGCACATCAAACCAAGGATATTAACAAAACAAAAATACACAACTTAAGACAATTAAATGTTTGTATTAGTTGTATGTGCACCAGCTCTGCACTAAACGTCCACAACTTCATGCATTGGGTTAAATTAACCTGTCCAGTTTCTGTGTTCAATGCTAAAACCCAGACAAGCAGTCAGGCAGCATAATACAAAGAGTGGACCAAACCGCATCAAATAATCAGTAATTAAAAGGGAAAAATAGAATATATTTTTATATATTAGACACACATCTGATGCTTGTGTTTGCACCAGCTCCACGTCCACAACTTCACGCATTGGGTTGAATGGAACCAACCCTGTGATGTCCGACACGGCGACATTCAAAGATGGCAGCACCATAGGTCTAAACGCTATAGTAAAACATGCTGTTTTCTGCTAAATTATTACATTAATCGAGTTTGTTTAATATATTTAATATATCCAATGTACAAAATGATGTAAACTTGACTGAGTGCTTCATTTTCCCTTTAAAACAACTGCTGAATTATCAACAGCCATTACACTATTCTTTAGTGTAAAATGATGATTCGAAAAATATATATTTTTCATTAGTACTGGTGTTGAAGTGATGGAATAGTTCATTTTTCCCCTCTGAATTGTTTGATGAATAATGCATTCTTTATGAATAATATGATCAATTCTTATCTTTGTAAATTAATGAATGCTTAACCCCAAAATGTAGTACTTTTAAAAGTATAATTCAATAAACATGAGTCTTTTTTTATATTTTTCTACAGTTCGATCACTCTTTTGTTGAGGTGTACCGAGTCAAGCAGTTCCGCTTCACTCCCAGGTTTCAGGAGTGTGGCTCAGAAATAGACCTGAGAGAGAGCAGGGCGAGAGACAAACGCTTCTTCTGTCAGATCTGCAGGGAACACCGAGCCTGTGGCTGCATGTTGTCCCAAAGCAACTGGAACTGTGATGGAGAGATCCTTCCACACACTGCCATTCAAGTCCGGTAGGTCATCATGACATTTATCTTACATTTTCAGCAAGGTTTTGTTTGTTTTCGTTTTTGCTCCCAAAATATTTATCACTTTTTATTTACATTTGAACAAAAAAGGGCATGTCCATAATTATTGATACCCTATTCAATAACCTATAGAAAAGCCTTTATTGGATGTTACAGCAATCAAATGCATATCATACTGGTATTTTCCCCATTCATCTTTATCAGAGAGCTCCAACTCTTTATATTTAGCTCCCTTCACAGTTTCTCAATTGGATTTACATCAGGACTTTGGCTGGGCCACTCCGAAAAGTTAACATTTTTGTCTACTAACTATTTCCTCAGGACTTTTACTGTGTGTTTTTGGTTGTCATGCTGAAATGTCAACTGGTGCCCAAGGCCAAGTTTCTCTGCAGACTACCTGATGTTGTTGTTGTTGAGAATTTTGATGTTTTGGTGCCATTTACTTTAATTAGGTTTCCTGGTCCACTGGCTGAATATATATAAATACAACACACGGAATAGATAGTAATTTTTTTTATTATTATTGACCTCTAAATTTCTTAAAATCTCTAAAATCTTTAAACTCATTGTCAGTAGTATGCATGCATTATTTTTGGGCCGAAGATATTTATTCAGCACAAAATAAATAAATTCCACCAAAGTGTTTGTTAATTTGTGAATGCTAAACTAAAATGTTTAACTCACTTCAGATTGTATCTTCTCAGCACTATAGCATACTAAACAGAGCAAATAAATAACTGGACGCTTTGCGATCTGAGCCTGTGAAAAAGATGTTATTAAAAATGAAAAACCGTCTCTCCATTGTGCCCGTGCTGGAGTTTCGAGCATGACGGCTCGCCCCCAACGCATCATTTCCTTCACGCCCCATTGTTCTGTGTCAACAATGCGTAGCAATGAAATGCTCCTAATTTAATGGCCCTCTCACTGTTAAAGACTCACCTCCTTTAATTAAAATAGAAGTCCATTCATTTATTCCATTTTCAGCTTCAGTAATTGTTTCTCGAGTGAGTAAGCAAATAACCTGTTGAGATAATTGATGATGATACCACGGACGGGGGAAAAAAAGGCAATCGCCTGGCACTGAACTCACCTCAAGAGTATTGAGTGGAATTAGAGGAAATTAAAGAGTCCCTGAAGCTCCTAAGAGCACACGCATTTAACTACAAAACTTTTTTAAATCGACACGATGCTGCATTTATTGCTTGCCAGCACTTACTCAAGCTACTTTTTGTACTCCAGGACACAATGTATTTTGGTGTTCACTAAAGCTGTGAGTTCGGGATTTGAATAAGTCTAAGCTTGATTATTTTACTTATATTGATGTTTTAAATGGATAGTGCATCCAAAACTGAAAATTCTGGCGTCATTTACATATTTTACATACATTTGAGTTTCTTTCTTCTGTTGAACACACAAAAATATGTTTTTTAAAGAAAGCTGGAAACCGGTAACCATTGGCTTCCATTGTTTTTCCTACTATGAAAGTCAATGGTTATCTGTTTTCACCTTTTTTCAAATTATGTTTTTTGTCAGAAGAAAGAAGCTCATAAGGGTTTGGAACCACTTTGAAGGAGAGTAAATAGGGGGTTAGTTGTCATTTTTGGGTGATTTATCCTTTTTACCAAATTGTATGGTGTTCACAATAGTTTTAGCAACATAAGGAAACGTTGGAAAAAAAAAATTAATCTAACCTAATTCAAATTCAAGTAAAATCTTTTAAACTTATTTTTTATTTTATTATATTGATTAATAATGACTATGTCAGGGGTGTCCAAACTCGGTCCTGGAGGGCCGGTGTCCTGCAGATTTTAGCTCTAACTTGACTTAACACATCTGCAAGGATGTTTCTAGAAAGCCTAGTAAGAGCTTGATTAGCTAGCCCAGGTGTGTCTGATTGGGGTTGGAACTAAACTTTGCAGGACACCAACCCTCCAGGACCGAGTTTGGACACCCCTGATCTATGTTATACACAATAAGAAATATCTGTGATTTTAGCGGTAAAATACTACAGTAAAAATACGTAGCCTGGTTAAGAGTAGGTTTTCCTAACATATCTTTCTAAAAACTCTCTAATTGCAAAAAATTCGGAAAACGATATCAGCAGTATAATTTATTTTTGATATATATTTTTCCCACAAATAAATCTGACGCAATCTTGCATTTATTACATTGTTGTTGTTGTAGTTGTCTACAATGGAAGTCACATGTTACTGGTTTTTAGCTTTCTTCAAAATATATAATTTTTTGTCCAACAGGAGAAAGAAACTCCTAAAGGTTTGGAATCACTTTAGGGCCCCATTTACACTAATGCGTTTTTGTTTTAAAACGCATAAGTTTTGCTACGGTTACGCCATACGTCCACACTACGCCGGAGTTTTCGAGCCCCGAAAACAGAGCGTTTTGGAAAGGCTGGAGAGGCCCTTTTCATTCTAAAATGCTGCTGCTCCATCTCCGTCTCATTATGGGAAAACAGACGTCTGAAAACGGAGGCGTGGCTGCTGAGATTCGCTACTCGATTGGGGCTTTTGGGTCATTGCATAACCTTCCCTTTTTCGTCAAGTCCCTATCACATGACTATAACGCCACCGGGAGACAGAAGACCAGCCTTCACTGTAAACAACATGGACACAGAAATGAGATTGTTGTTTGCACTATTGTCCATTTTAGGTGCTATTAAGCTGTTAAACTCTGCCTTTTTTTACTACAACAGCTGCATATTTTCGCAAGAGCCAAGCTAGTTTGAGCACTCTCTAATCGCTCGCGTTTCAAGCAGTGTAAGCCCTATTTAGAATGCCGAGCGAGACACATGCTTCCTGTTTATACTTGAACGCGCATTCCCAGAGTGCATGAATGGTCATGTGATATACGTTTTTGGTGGAGTAGTGTGGACAGAGATCGGTTCAGAAAAGCTGGGTGAAACGCTAGTGTGGACGCGGATCGTTTTCATGCTAAAACACCGTTTTAAAACTAAAACGCACTAGTGTAAACGGGGCCTAAAAGAGAGTAAATAGTCGGTAGATTCTCATTTTTGGTGAACTATCCTTTTAACCAAACTAAACTGTATTCACAATAGTTTTTAGCAATACAAGGAAACAAAGGGGAAAAAAAATATCTAACCTAATGTTATCAAACCTCTAAAAAAACTTTTATTTGTATTTTTTATTGTATTGTATTGATTAATAATGACTATGTACTGTATGTTATACACTGTAAAAAATGTATGTGATTTTAGCGCTATAATATGTGGCCTGGTTAACAGAAAGCTTTCTTAACATATAGCTACAGTGAATGACCATAAAGTGACTTTCCAAAAAACTCTCTAAATGACAATAAATTTGCAAAACAATATCAGTACTATAATTTAATTTTTATATATATTTTTTCCCCTCAAACAAATCTGACGCAATCTTGCATTTATTACAATGTTTTTCTTCTACAATGGATGTCAGTGGTTACTGGTTTTCAGCTTTCTTCAAAATATATATATATATTTTTTTGTTCAACAGAAGAAAGAAACTCATAATGGTTTGGAACCACTTTGAGGGAGAGTAAATAATGGGTAAATTGTCATTTTGGGGTTTTGGGTCAACTTACTTTTTAAGCAAACTAAATGGTGTTCACAAAAGTTTTTAGCAACATAAGGAAACATTGGAAGAAACATTCATCTAACATAATTTGGTCAAATCTACAAAAAAAAAAAATTAGAATACAACTTTTATTTTTATTGTATTATATTGGTAAATATTTCCCAGAGATGGGTTGCGGCTGGAAGGGCATCCGCTGCGTAAAAATATGCTGGATAAGTTGGCGGTTGATTCCGCTGTGGCGACCCCGGATTAATAAAGGGACTAAGCCGAAAAGAAAATGAATGAATGAATGAATATTGGTTAATAATGACCATGTATGTCAATAATAATTCATTGTATGTATGTTGTATGTCAGGGGTGCTCAACCCTGTTCCTCGAGATCTACCTTCCTGCAGAGCTCAGCTTCCACCCTGCTCAAGCACAAATGAACCAATTAATTAGGACCTGAACAGCACTTGATAATTACAGGCAGGTGTGTTTGATGTGAGTTGGAGCTGAAATCTGCTGGAAGGTAGATCTCCAGGAACAGGGTTGTGCACCACTGATGTATGTTATACATTGTAAAAATTTGTACTAATTTCAAAAGAAGGCAAAAATGATACAGTAAAAATATGTAACCTGGAATAACCATAAACTGACTTTCCAAAAAAGACTCTAAATGAAAATAAATATAATATCAGTAGTTGAATTTATTTATTTATTTATTTCCACAAACAATCTATCGCAAGCTTACATTTATTATCTTCATTTTCCATATGTAGAAACTTTTCCTCTGCATGTGTTTAAAACTAGCAGATACTCTTCAGTCATACTGAAACAGGATATAACATCACAGTAAAAGATTATTATTTGAGCAGCAAAAAATCTTCATAGTCTTGGAAAAAATAAGAAAAAAAATTGAGAGAGATGGCTGAATGTGGCTAATGCTAACCAGATGGTGTAAATCAGTGGAATATAAATGGATATTATTACTGTCAAAAGTACATTATTCACAAACACTATGAAGCATTTATCTTTAACACCACATGACATCTCATCCTTATTATAAAAAATTGCCAGATTTGCATCACTTTTGTTGTTTTTAAGAGAAAACTGATGATTTCCTTCAAAAGTTCTACAAGATTTCCAAAGAAGCTCCGGAATTTCAACAAAACAGTTCACTCAAAGATAAAAATTACCTTGTCATTAACTTACCTTGTTATTTACACCCAAAAGCAAGTATTTACACACTACTTACTCCCTCGTGGTTTCAATAAGTGTCTTTCTTCTGTTGAACACAATTAAAGATATTTTGAAGAATGCTGGTCGATGGTACTTATTGGCTTCCGTCCATAGTAGGACAAATGGAAGTCAATGTTACCATCAACCAGCATTCATGAATTAAAATATTGACTTTTGCATTCAACAGAAAAAAACGAAACTCCATTCGGTTTTTAACAAGTATAGGGTGGATCAAATTTCGAGTTTTGGGTCTCTTTGTCATGATGTTTGTTGACCAAAGTCACTCTATTTTTTTATTTGATTTCACTCTTTCTTTTTGTGTCTTAGAGTCCACTGCCAGTTGATCAAGCTGTTTGCTAGAGGGATCGAAGAGCAGCCGGTGTTTGAGGATCTGTACGCGCACTGTCAACTCAACAATCCTCCAAATCACGAACCATGAAGGATGGAGATGGAAGAGTCTCCTTCAGCTCAGCTCATGCTGTTTCTAATGCTGTCATACCCTCAGAATCCTCATGAAGATGCTTTTGAGACAGAGTCAACAGCATCTTCCTGATGTTAGGTGTTTCTCTGGCATTAGTATTGCTGTTTTAGTTTTCATTTGTAGTTCTTGAAGTTGCTGGTTGTATCTCTCTCAGCATCGGTCTTCCTCCGCAATCAAGCTGGACTTGAGAGTAGCGTTAACTCAATTCCAAAGTCAAATTCATTCCTCTTGGTAGCACCTTCGCCATTTTGTGTAACTACAGTACAAAGCACATGGTGGTCTGCTGATACTGGTTTACTGGTATACCAAAAAAAGTCAAAGTGATAGTTTGCGCAAAAAAGGACAATTTTGTCATCATTTGTGCACCGTGTTCCAATCCTGTTCGAGTTTCTTTCCTCTGTTGAACACAAATGTAGGAAAACGGTAGTCATTCACTCCTATTGTATCGTTTTTCCCTACACTGAAAAAAAATTTTAAAGATGATTGCTTGGATTTACCAAATTTTTTTAAGTTAAGTGGCTTTAAACAATTTATTTAGGCTGAATATAAACAAACAAATTAAGTTAAACATAACTAAGTTTAATTAGTTTGTTTAAATTCAATTGTTTGTTAAATTTGTTCGCAACAATTTTGCAGAATAATTTTTTTCAGTGTACTATGGAAGTCAATAGTTTCTAACATTCTTCAAAATATCTTATTTTATGTTCAAGAGAAAAATAGAAACTTATAAAGGTTTGGAAGCACTTGAGAGTGAGTGAATGGTCAGCAAAACGTGATTTTTTTGGGGTGAAATATTCCTGTAGCTGTGTTAAATACTTCATTCAAAGATGAAAATTCTGTCGTCATTTACGAAGTAAGTCTTCTTAACAAATTTATGTTGCAGGCGTGCAGTGTCGTTTTTATTAGCTGAAACTAACGCTATTAAAAGCATATAATATTAACGCAAATTTAGAGTAGAATAATAGATTTAAACTATTTTTTTTTTATTGTAAACCTGGCAACTACATGAAATAATGTGAAGTACTAACCTGACATTTAAAACTAAAATAATATAATTAATATAAAAATATATATATTATGTTTATACAATAAATTAAAACATAACTATTAAAAAGAAGCAAAAAACAAAAAAGCTAACATTTTGGCACACTGTATTTATGAGATACATTGCAACCATTGATTTACAACATTCTGCTGAAACAGTTTTTGTTTGTTTTATTTAATATGTTATCAGGTTGGGTACAACATTAGAATTTGACAGAATTTTTTTTTTTCTTGAACTACTGCTTTAAAGAACCACTACATTTTACAACTCTTTTAGTGTTAAACAGTTTCCATTTAGCTGAACTCGGAGCTATTTTAGCTTAGCTTAGCATAAATAATTGATTCAGATGAGACCGTTAGCATATTGCACAAGAATTACCAAGTTTGAATAATTTTTTTTCTATTTGACTCTTCAGTAGTTGCATCGTGTACAAAGACCAACAGAAAATGAATTAAAATTTAAATGAAATAAAAAATAAAAAAAAAACTTTTAATGAAATGTTCTAGGCCAATATGGCTAGAAACTAAACTCTCATATGTGGCATAACAATCAAAGAACCTTTTTGCTGTACCATGGTGGCAGCAGACACAATAATAAAACTTCTCTTTGACATTTTTGAGGGAGATGCTAATGGTCTAATCCGATTCAATGATTTATGCTAAGCTAAGCTAAAAGTGCCCCTGCCAGACCCGGAGATTGACTGAATGGATTCAAAAATGTCAAAACTGTTTAACTTTAGGTTACTCATACAATGAGCCCATTCCATAACAAAAAACTGTTCCTTTAAAAGTTAGCATGATGTAACCCTATCACGAAGTCAGTGTATCCTTATTAAATGTACACACATTCAGTAACACTGAATGATCACTTTAAAGCCAACATTTATTTGTTTATCCAGTCAGTTTGAATCCATTTCCCCCAAAAGCACGCCACTTTTAATCATTGTTGTTTTGTTTTCCACGCATTTCATGGATCTAAATGTAGCATTATTGAGCTACAAGATGGCTGACGGCTACACATTGTCACTGCAGGGTCAGTGTGTACTTTATATGCAGCAGTATGTAAATGAAAATACTGTAACAATCTTATGGTTGGGCCTCCCGAGAATATTTATAATGATTTTGTGTGTGTGTGTGTGTGTGTGTGTGTGTTTGTGTTTTCTCTGCCCATGTCTTATTTCTTCTGAAAGATCTTATTGTTTTCTTTAGTATCAAAGGATAAAGGAGTTGGTGATAGACAGAGAAATTGCTTTTGGCTGTAGTGCATGTCAGCTGCTTTAATATGCAATTTTTTTGTTTCCTTGAAGCTAGCGATCGAGGGCATGGATTTCCCATGATGCATCTGTTGATGCTCCTGTAGCCATTAAAAGCAAAAAATGTTTTCCCCGTAGTGTAGAAGATTTTATAGATGTTTATTTCAGCCACATATAAATATAATTTTCTGGTAAATCATAATTTGCTGTCTTAATGTACATTTATGTACACAGTAAAAAGTCAAAATTGTGGTCAAAAAGGTCATTATGACATATTTATTTGAAAAATTGGTCATGAAAGCTTTTCATAATTACATTTTCACCACTCATTTTGTCTAAAAATGAGCAATTATTAGTTTTTATTGATTATTATAATTATTCTAACTGTTAAAGCTATATATTTATATTAATTGTATGCCATTTTTATGATTTGCCAAATAATTTGTTATTATTATTACTTTAATTATATTGTGGCAGAAATTATCTACACAGGACTTCTCAAAGAAATTCCCACAACATATTTGAAACCATCACGAATATTGTAACATTCCTAATAGCAATGGAGTATTCTGAAGTACACATCATGATTATGATTTCATTTTCACAACAGTTATTCACCAAAAAAGTTACCATGATGCACTTTTCTCTTTTTAAATCAGCATAAATGAAGTACAGACACTTATATAAGTGTTTTCCTACAAGAAAAGTACTTTATCGCTTAATTACATAGCTTGGTTGTATGCACTTGTGTGGGAAATATAAAAATAATGTTGCGTTGCACGATATATATTCATAACTTTTTTGCTGGTGAGTTCTCATGGTGAAATATGACATTTACTTGCAGTTTATATGAGATTTACCTATATAATCATCCATGGGAATGATGTCCCTATATGTGAAGTCATCTGCTGTATGTGAATTATGAACTATGGCTTACTCTGTTAGTGTGAACAGTATTTTTGTTGTGTGTAGTAGCTTTACGTTGAAACTTGTGTATTTGACGCTATATTCTTGTTTGTGGACCCAATCAATCCCAGTATATGCACATGCTGTGCCACCAACTGTCCTACTGATCCAAAGATACCAATCACAACCCATTTGAATCTCTCCTTATTTGCTGTTGTTGTTGGTTTGCATCACCGTCGGCTGCCCTGGTGGCTGCCGGTCAGAACTGATGACAGGTGAATGCGTAATGTACTACGGTAGCTGTCCGATATTTTGTGTACTCTCACATTTTCGGGGTGAAAGTTGCAGGTGTAAGAGAAGCGCAGACAGTCAAGCACTTGTCAAGACTGAGTAATGATGACTGAGAGTGAAAGTCGTCTTGCAGGACTCAAGATGACACGGAAGACCTGACATCGAATTTGTTGTGCTGAATGAAAAAAATCTGTTAATAAAGTTTATTGAACAAACCTTTTGTTGTTGTTGTTGTGGTTGTTGTTGTTTTGGCACTCTTTTTGATAAGAAGTTAACAGTAAAAAAATACTAAAACATTTCCAAGCATGTCAAAAAAAAAAGTTATTTAAAAAAAAAATAGTAAATACGAGCCGTAGCCAAGGAAGGGTTGGGGGGTTCGCTAACAAAGGTCCAGAATTTGTCCCATACCTGAGCTCATTTGTCCTATTTTGACTGCTGTCAAACTAACCCATCAAAAACGATTTAAGACTAAGCCTTAAGCTAATCAGTTTTGGCCAATGCAATTAATTATTTTTCATGAGTCCAACATCCAGCTGTGCAAGAAGAAAACATACAAACTGACATAAGTGAGGTCATCTTTGACTACTCACACTTACTACTGTTACTGTCTAGCTTTAAATAGACAAACCCACATGGAAAGAACCTATATGAGGATATATGTGCATATATGAAACCTGTATGATGTATGCACATACAGTATATGATAAAATATGAGCTGCATATATATTCTACATACAGTATAGGCAAAATTGAAGTGCAAATATGTTCATATACAGGTCATATAGATCCCCTGTATTACTTCTTTATAACCACATACTGTATAAGCCCTATATGTACATACAAGAAATGTCCCTTATATAGATCATATATCTTGTATAGTCTCTTATATAGCCCAGACGGTGTCTCACCAGCCTGTCTGAGAACCTGCGCTGACCAGCTGGCTTCCATTTTCTCGCAGATCTTCAACAGATCATTGGAACCGCGCATAGTTCCATCCTGCTTCAAACGCTCCACCATCATCCCAATCCAGAAGAAGCAAAAGATCATCGGACTCAACGACTACAGACCTGTTGCCTTAACATCTGTGGTCATGAAGTCATTTGAAAGACTAGCATATCTGAAGGACATCACTGGACCTTTGCTGGACCCCCTGCAGTTTGCCTATAAAGCAAACCAGTCTGTGGATGATGCAGTCAACATGGGACTGCATTATACCCTACAACATCTGGACAAACCAGGGAACTACGCAAGGATTCTGTTTGTGGACTTTAGTTCTGCCTTTAACACCATCACTGCTCGAGTACAAACTGACCCAGCTCTCTGTTCCTAGCTCTGTCTGTCAGTGGATCACCAGCTTTCTGACAGATAGACAACAGCTAGTCAGAATGGGCAAAATCACGTCTGACAGCCGCACCATCAGTACTGGTGCCCCCCCAAGGATGTGTTCTCTCCCCACTGCTCTTCTCCCTGTACACCAACGACTGCACCACAAAAGATCCCTCCGTCAAGCTCCTGAAGTTTGCGGACGACACTACTGTTATAACTGTGTATAACACATGCTGAATAAGTTAGCGGTTCATTCCGCTGTGGTGACCCCTGATCCAAATCCTCTAAAGAGTTGTTAGTCTGCATTATCTAGGGCAACCAGAGCCGGGAACACTTCACAAAAGACATAATTTGAACAGCATCTGCGCTTATGTTAGTCTTTTTTTTCCCCGAGGTTTCCATAATCCTGGACCAGGCTGTATCCTGTGCAGCTGCTGTGGCGGTCATGAGACGGATGCCTGTAAGTACCCAGTGACAGACCAGTTCTTGCATTGATCCTGAAGGCCCAGCCTGTACACCAGCCGGTGACCACTCCCAACTGCAGCTTCTCCACGATAGACGTCCAGAGTTCTCCAGCCTCAGGTGCCTAGACTGCAGCTCTGCACAACACGTTTGGCCATAAGAGAAATTGTTGTGTCCAACTGAGCCTGGTTTCTCTCAAGGTTTTTTGATCCATTGCCAATTGGTTAAGTTTTTTCCTTGCCGCTGTCGCCACTGGCTTGCATGGTTCGACACTTGTAGAGCTGCACATCGATGGATTACTCATCAGTGTTTGAACTCTCAGCGGTGAAAATTAAACCACCCTGAACTGAACTAGACTGAACTTCAACTCTGAAAACTGGACTGACATTGTTTCAATTTACTATAATCCATGTGAAGCTGCTTTGACACAATCTACATTATAAAAGCGCTTTACAAATAAAGATAAATTGAGTTGAATTTAATTTAATTAATAAAGGGACAGATTAATACTAATATTATTCATTTAATAAATAAAAAAAATTGCCATGAAAATTAATTCATTCATTCATTTTCTTTTCGGCTTAGTCCCTTTTTTAATCCGGGGTCGCCACAGCGGAATGAACCGCCAACTTATCCGGCATTTGTTTTATGCAGCGGATGCCCTTCCAGCCACAACCCATCTCTGGGAAACACATCCATACATTCTCATTCACACACATACACTATGGACAATTTAGCTTACCCAATTCACCTGTACCGCATGTCTTTGGACTGTGGGGGAAACCAGAGCACCCGGAGAAAACCCACGCAACCACGGGGAGAACATGCAAACTCCACACAGAAATGCCAACTGGCCCAGCCGGGGATCGAACCAGTGACCTTCTTGCTGTGAGGCGAACGTGCTAACCACTAGGCCACCGTGGCGCCCTGCCATGAAAATATTCAGCTGATTTGCCGTTGATGACAACATTGCTTTAATAGTTGCCCTGTGTATTCTCACTTTGAGAGTAACTAACATGGCATTAAAATAACTTTTTCTTTAAAGTTACAGTAAGTGTTTGTTATACTATTAGAGCTAAAAAATAATAATAATAATAAAAAACAACCAACAAGGGACTGCATGACTTATGGCTCTGATTTATAAAATATGCACAGAAACCTTCTTAAAGTGAAGGAACGCCACCATTTTTTTTATTATTTACTAATGTTTATGACATGACGATTTAAGTTTGAAGTTTTAAGACTGACTTACGCCCCATTCACACGGGGCGTCAGTGTCAACGCATCCCATTCACTTTGAATGGGTGACGTCAGGCTTTGCCGAACTGCATTCTGGATCAGTGTTGCTCGCTGCAGGAGTTGGGGCTTTCTCAACTTTTCAAGCGCCAACGGAAATGTCAGCCAATCAGATCGCTGTATGCAAATACACCAGCCCAGACAGTAGCCGATTGTTGACTAATTTCATTGGCTGACGCTGCTATGATGGTAGCGTCAGCCCAAATTTCAGACACGCCCTCTGTCAAGCGTTGACGCTGAAGCCTCTAGTGAATGGGGTGTAAGTCAATCTTAAATCTTAAAACTTCAAACTTAAATATGTTTACATAGAGTTGACTTACAGCTGCACACATTCTCCTGTCAAGTTTTTTTATAGATCATAACTTTAACATTTCATGAGTATGCCACATTTTTAAAAAATAGACACCGGGACTTTAAAATAAACAAAAATAAAAATAATTCTGAAGCATTAAACAGTTTTAATATTAGAATTTTTTACAATCAATGTGCTGAAAAACTCTTCATTGGTGTCTGTGTGTGCATTAATACACTCTATCTTGAGTTTCCATTCAACTCATAGATGCAATATATCCAACAAAACTTCAACACAGAATTATTGTGTTTTGACAGCCCTGCAAAGAGCATTCAAGGGGATATGAGTATTTGCATATTCATTTACCAATATTTCGACAAAATGACACCCTTCACCTCTACACAGCATCATCTACATTCGTAAAAATTACAAAACACATCTGATCTCGCAGCTCTAGGGGAGGCGGAAGCTGTCAAGAGCTGTTATTATGAATCCTTGACATGAAATCTACTCATGTTTCAGTGTTGTTCTTAAGAGCCTTTAATAATTCAGAGATTGCGCTCCTGACAAATGTCATTGGGTAGGGGGAAAAAAAAGACGAATGGGGCGCCTCTACGTTTAACAGGCTTATTACATAAAAATGACTGCGGGGGAGAAATAACTCGTTCCCTCCAGTGAGACGGGGGGATATTTAGCTCTTCGTTTTGCTCACAGCTCCGATGCGGTCCATACATTACGCTGCTATCTGGACCGGCATGGCAATGAAGCCGGGTAATTTTCTCATCTCTCGTCCACAAAGTAAATTCCATTTCCTTTCCTCCTCTCTGTAGCTTCTCCACGTCTTTATTGATTTATTCTGCGGGTTGCACCCCATCGTCTTATTCAGAGACTCTTCCCCTGGAGACATTACTGAGACAAACAAACAGCTGTCTGCAGGCTCTCGAACCGCTGTTTGGAGACAGCTCATTGTGAGGGTGATAACATCTGCGACTTGACGCACGTTTAAAACGCTCCTCCTTTAAATAACTCGGCTGAGATTGGATGGACTCTGTCTGGCCTCGCTGTAGAATCCGCACCTGAGCCCCAGACACCAACTTGTCAGTTTTCAGCTGGGTCATTCTACAGAAATGTCGGGGTTGCCAATTTTTCACAACAAAAGTTTCCCAATGCCCAATCAAAACTAGCCCAATGGCCAATCAAACTAGCTTAAAACAAGCCCTTAAACAAGTCTGTAAACCTAAACCCAACTAACTTATTAGTTTTCAGCTGGGCCATTCTACAGAAATGTAAGGGTTGCCAAGTTTTCACAACAAAACTATGCCAATGGCCAATCAAAACTAGCCCAATGGCTAATCCTAAGGCAATTTATCAGTTTTTAGCTGGGTCATTCTACAGAAACATGGTATTGCCATGTTTTTACAACAAATGTATCCCAATGACCAATAAAACTAGTGAAAGTTTCTAAGCCTAATGCAACAAACCAATTTGTTAGTTTCAGCTGGGTCATTATTCAGAGACGTCAGGGTTGCCAGGTTTTCACAACAAAACCAGCTCTATAACCAATCAAACTAAAACAAGCCCTAAAACAAGTCTCTAACCCCAACCCTAATGCAACAAACCATCTTGCCATTTGTCAGCTGGGTCATTCTACAGAAATGTCAAGTTGCCAGTTTTCACAACAAAATTATGCCAATGTCCAATCTAAAGTAGCTCAAAGGCCAGTCAAAACTAGCCCAAAACTAGTCCAATGGCCAATCAAACTAGCCTAAAACGAGTCTTTAATCCTAACCCTAATGCAACAAAGCAGCTTGACAGTTTTCGGCAGGGTTATTTGAAAGAAACAGGGACACCAGATTTTCACAACAAATATATCTAATGACTAATCAAACTAGCTTAAAACAAGTCTCTAGCCCAAGCCATTGGCCAATCAAACTGGCCTAAAACAAGTCCTAAGTCTCTAATCCTATTTCTAATGCAACAAACCAATTTGCCAGTTTTCAGCTGGGTCATTTGACAGAAATGTCAGTTGTCAGAACAAAAGTATCCCAACGGCCATTAAAAAAAATAAAAATAAATAAAAAACAGCCCTAAAACTAACCCAATTGGCAATCAAACTAGCTTAAAACAAGCCCTAAAACATGTCTCTAACCCTAATGCAACAAATGCAATGACTTGATGCAAGCTCTGCGATTGGTTCGGCTTGGTACCTGTCACGAGCTTGGATGGTGCTGAGAGCCGTGAGCCCGATGGAGCGAGTGTTTACAAGTGTCAAGTGCCATGAAAGAGCTCCAGATGGAAAATGTTTTGTGTTTACCTTTATGATTAAAGTTGGTAAACATCCAGCAATTTCCACCTCTGAATGAGAATACCCGTAAAGAAACTCGACACAAAGGAACATAAAACCTACTGCCAGCTAATGTTTCGGAAGTGTTAATGCAGAGCAACACAAAAAGCAGGCAGAACTATAAATGTACGACTACGCGTAAGGCATGCACTGTGGGTCACACCAATCACTTGACACAGAAGTATAAATCAACCTTAATGCAACAAACCAATTTGCAAGTTCTCAGGTGGGTCATTTGAGAGAACTGTCAGGTTTAGGTTTTTACAACTAAAGTATCCCAAAGGCCAATCAATATAGCCCTATGGCTAATGAAACTAATATAAAACAAGCCCTAAAGCAAGTCCCTAAACCTAATGCAACAAATAAGAGATTAAAATTGTTATTTCCCAATGTTAGTTCATCTCCACAACCTCAGTTTGCTAAAAAAGAAATTGAAAATATTTTTAAAAAGATCTATAATCAAGTAATGATACAATTATTTAAATTGTAAATTGTCTTGAGTGTAGCAAAATTAAAGGATGTATATTTATTATGTTGTAAACGTAATAGTTACATACTGGAACTCAACACATTTTTTTATGTGACAAGTGGATAAAACCAACTTGATCTCATGGCAATTTGTAACTTTGATTTAGTGGCTAAATTGTATGAATTGGAAATTGTATTGATCTCATTCATACAATTCAGTGCAATTTGCTTATCCCCCAATGACAGTTGGGTGTAGGGTTGTGGTTGGGTGCTACGCTTCGCACGAATTAGCCACTAAACTGACAAAACGTAAAATAGTTACGTTTCCTTGTGAGATCAGGCTGGAAAAACACAGTAACACCAGTGACACAAATGAATCACCAGTGAGAAACACAGTGATCTTCAGTATTATTTCCCAGAAGAAAACTGGCTTGCATGGTTCGGGACTTGTAGAGCTGCGCATCGATGGATTTGCTCTTTAGTGTTTGAACTCTCAGCAGTGAATATTAAACCACACTGAACTGAACTGAACTAAACTGAACTCCAACACTGAAAACTGGACTGACACTGTTTCAATTCCCCATAACCTTCTATGTGAAGCTGCTTTGGCACAATCTACATTGTAAAAGCGTTATACAAATAATGGTGACGAAAATCAACATCAGTCAAAATTTTAATGGTAAACAAGTGCATTTTACTAAATATATGCTGCAAGGTATCCAACCATGTTGACAATCTCTAGTCCAAAACTATTGGTGTCCAATCTCAGTCCTAGAGGGCCGATGTCTTATAGTTTAGCTCCAACGTCCGTCAAAAATATACCTCACTGGAAGTTTCTAGTATACCTAGAAAAAGCTTGATTAAGTGGTTCAGGGATGTTTAATTGGAGTTGGAACTAAAATATTCAGGCCACTGGCCCTCCAGGACCATAATTGGACACCCCTGCACTAGACAACACTTACTAAATTAAGTAATTAAGTAGATGGATTCATTTATATTCTATTTATTCATTCATTCATTAATTTTCTTTTCGGCTTAGTCCCTTTATCAATCCGGGGTCGCCACAGCGGAATGAACCGCCAACTTATCCAGCATTTGTTTTACGCAGCGGATGCCCTTCCAGCCACAACCCATCTCTGGGAAACACATCCATACATTCTCATTCACACTCATACACTACGGACATTTTAGCTTACCCAATTCACCTGTACCGCATGTCTTTGGACTGTGGGGGAAACCGGAGCACCCGGAGGAAACCCACGCAACCACGGGGAGAACATGCAAACTCCACACAGAAATGCCAACTGGCCCAGCCGGGGATCGAACCAGCGTCCTTCTTGCTGTGAGGCGAACGTGCAAACCACTCGGCCACCGTGGCGCCCTATATTCTATTTATTATTTATTTATTATTATTATTATTATTTTTTACAATTCCTTAACAATAAAGGAGCTCAACAATACAAGCTTCACACGAAATCATGAGATAAAAATGACAGATGTCTGATAACTCAAAAATGACAGTGGAGCTACAATAGGATATTCATAGTATAGATAAGGGATCACCAATCTCGGTCCTGGAGGTCCGGTGTCCTGCAGGGTTTAGCTCCAACTCTAATCAAACACACCTGAACAAGCTAATCAAGCTCTCACTAGGTATACTTGAAACATCCAGACAGGTGTTTTGAGGCAAGTTGGAGCTAAAATCTTCGGGAAGACAAAATAAAAAAAAATATTTAAATGGTAAAACCAGTGACAACTTTAGGAGACAACTACTTTCCTTGTATTAATTCATTCATTTTACATCAACTTGGTCCCTTTATTAACCAGTGGTCACCACAGCGGAATGAAATGCCAGCTTATCCAGCATACTGTATGTTTAACACAGCAGATGCCCTTCCAGCTGCAATTCTCTTGCATTCACGCACATACACTACCGCCAATTAAGCTTATTGAATTCATCTATACTCTATGTCTTTTGACTGCGGGGGAAACTGGAGCACCCGGAGGAAACCCATGCCAACACAGGGAGAACCTTCCCGGTATATTCGATATGTTTACATAATTTACATAATTTATTTGATTGTTATGAATACAAATAATAGAAAAAGAATTGCGATTCTAATAGTTTTGTCTCCAACAACTTATGAACATTCATTTTTGAAAACAGGATTAAACAGGAACATACATATGCACAAAAAACATATGATAATTGAAAAGCTAATTTAAAAAAAAAAGAGAACAGAAGCTTAATTTTGAATGGTATACATCCATATTGAGCTTATTAACAAAACACAATCCTATTTTTGATTAATAGAACACTAGAGATCATGTTTTAAAGTGCGTCTATTATAGTCTTGATAGATCAATTGAGCACAAACAACTGCAAGTCAACAGAGACGAAGTACTAAAGGAATACCATACGGAATACAGAGAGGCTCACAATACAGGCCTCAAATTATTTAGCGACCGCACTAGTGTCTCTGAGGGCCGCCGTTACCTTTTAAAACGGCTTGTTTAGGTTTATTAGAGCTGAACGCAATAAATATGCAAATTGTTATTTCCAGGTGTTATCGATCGCCGTTTCTTTGTGTGTTCGGGAGAGATCGTGATGTGGTGGAGAGAAAGAGAAGGACCTGAAAATGTAGCTAGCGCCGTACATCATTAAACCCGCTGCTCTTTCTGTCATCATGAGCGATTCACTGAGAAAACACTTGAAACGGCCTCAAATTCACGGTTTAATTGAGCACACAGTAATAACAGTAAAACGATCTTCCGTTGGCACTTGAAACGCAATGGAGACCATATAGAGCTAATGATCTAAAACCAGGACAATATCATACGGGACATTTAGAGAGCACTGCTTAATGTCCCATGAGCTCTCATTGTTTTTTTATTATTTCAACAAAATCACATTTTTTCTAGACCACTACTTCATGGTGTGACAAGTCAAATAGTGTTTCAGTTTGCAGCAGAATGCTTTCTATTAGACGTCTGCTCATATGCCTGAATGTCAAGTATGTTGTAGAAAACTTGTGTGTTTTCCAATGTTTATGGGGTTTTTTTCTGCGAAATTGTTGATAGGATGTTCAACTGGTTGTCAATGTGTTGCTATGGTAAGTTGTTTTGAATATTTTGTAAGTGATAGTTGAAGACGAGTCATTGAATTATTATTACTTTAAATCAGGTGTACATTATTGTCTAATAAGTAGGGCCTGATGGATTCTGCTGACATTTTTTGCTATTTCTGCAGAGTATTTGTTAAAAATCTGCGGATTTATGCGGAATGATTTTAGGAGTATCATAACAAAAAAATTAATATGTAAAATAAAAAGTAATGCCTTTTTAACTTTTCTTTAATGTTTACAATGCAAATCCAAATAGATCAACTTTATTTGGTAAGAAAAGCAAGTCTCTCATATGAAATCTCTACTTAAAGACAGAAAATTTTATTTTACAAACTGTGTTGTAAATAAATCACATGAATATTTTCATATTAGTCAATATTATTACTGAAATTAATAATAAAAAAGAATAAATATAAATTTACACACATTTACACAAGTAAATAAACAATCAATGATGGGCTAAAAATCCGCGGAAATCTGCGGATTTCTGCGTGCGCGGATTCTGTGTGGGCCTACTAATAAGTCAACAGACTGGAGTAAATTATTATGCTCATACTACATCTAAACACACTGACTTGTCGGGTATTTGTGTTCTGTTTTGATTTGATTTTTAACAATGACATAACTTGAAGTC
This sequence comes from Danio albolineatus, assembly GCA_903798035.1. Taxonomy (NCBI): domain Eukaryota; kingdom Metazoa; phylum Chordata; class Actinopteri; order Cypriniformes; family Danionidae; genus Danio; species Danio albolineatus. Next base: position 427,908 of record CAIGQQ010004826.1, on the reverse strand, counting down.
ATTGAGTTTTGAAACTATGACTAGAATTACATTTGTTGTGCAGTGCCCATTTCTCTGCAGTTGTTTGTTATTCTGTTCTTTTTTTCCTGTGTGCTGCCAAGATGCAGTCCCGATTGTGTTCAGTTTAGATGTTTTGGGGTTTTCTTTCAGTGTAGTATTACTCATTAGTTAATGGTACTGTTCTTCTGCAAAGTATCAACAGATGTTCAGCATCTTACCTCAGCCAATTAATCTGGGATCCACTGCAGACTTTCCATGTATATCTTTTAATCAGTTTAAATTAATATTGCTTTAATCAGTTAAAAATATACTTTGTTTTGGATATATCTAGCAGCTTGTCGTCTAATTAATCTAATATTTGTTCAAAATTTGTGGCTGAAAGCAATGTTTAATTTTAGAACTTAGATTGCTGTTTTCAACTCTTCATATTTTCTTATATTATTAATTTATTCTGGAATCAACTGCAGTCTTTACTTGTATATCTCTATACTGGTTAAACATACTTTGTTTTAGATATATCTAGCAGTATGGCTTAAGTGTCATTAATCTATTATTTGTTCCAGAACCAATATTGATGGCTGAAAGCAATGTTTAATATATTAGAACTTAAACTGTTTATGTCCTTACCTCAGCCATTTATTCTGGAATTTACTGCTGTCTTTGCATGTACATCTCTAAACTACATGACAAAAGTTTTGTCGTCAATCCCAGTTGTAAGAGAAACTAAAAATATCTTGACTTCTAGTTGAACATTTGGAAAAGTGGCAGAAGGTAGATTTTTTCAACGGATTATCTGTTGATCTTCACCCAAAACATCACAAATACTGCAGAAAACCAATTGGAACCTGCATGGACCCAGGATTCTCACAGAAATCAGTCAGGTTTGGGGAAGGAATAATCATGGTTTGAGGTTAGGCTCAGTCTGGGAGCATGCGAGATATCTGCAGAGTGGATGGCAACATTGACAGCCTTAAGGTATCAAGACATTTGTGCTGCCCGTTAGATTACAAACCACAGGAGATGATACATTCTTCAGCAGGATAGTGCTCCTTCTCATACTTCAACCTCCACATCAAAGTATCTGAAAGCAAAGAAGGTCGAAGTACTCAAGGGTTGGCCAGCCCAGTAACCAGACATAAACATTATTGAGCATGTCTGGGCTAAAATGAAGGAGGAGGTATTGAAGATGAATCCAAAGAATCTTGAGGAACTCTGGGAGTCCTACAAGAAAGCTTTCTTTGCCATTTCAGATGAATTTAAGTTATTTTAAATAGCAAATTTTAAAGAGCTCCTATTATGCATTATAAAAGGTCATACATGTAGCTTGGTTTTGTAGATCCCCAACAACATGCTGATATGCATGCAAGAAAAAAAAAACACTTTCGTCTTATAATGTGTTTACTTTAACCTTATGATTTGATAAAACCCCTTATTTCCAGCTAATTTTGCATAATCTTTTTGTAGTTATTACACTAAGTACATGGGACATGTTTAAAAAGCAGTGTTGCGTGTAAATTAAATAACTTATTCACTGATAAAGTATTTTTTTAAATAGTTACTTATAATACACTTGCCTTAAATACTTTAAATAAATGAAACATTTCTGTATAAATCAAATATCGCAGTGCAGTGGTGCAGTGGGTAGCGATGTCACCTCACAGCAAGAAGGTCGCTGGTTTGAGGCTCAGCTGAATCAGTTGGCATTTCTGTGTGGAGTTTGCATGTTCTCACCGTGCTCGCGTGGGTTTACTCCGGGTGCTTCGGTTTCCTCCACAAGTCCAAAGACATGTGGTATGGATGAATTAAATAAGCTACAAATGTGTGCTGTGGGTGGGTGGGTGTGAATGCAAGAGTTTGGTGTTTCCCAGTGATGGGTTGCAGCTGGATGGCATTCACAGCATAAAACATGCTAATGATGTAATTAATAAAAAGTTGTTTTTTGAAGTAACACAGGTAACAAGGACACATTAAATTAAAGTGTTATCCAACATTGTTATGAAATTATGCAACAAAATTAAGATAGCATAATAATAATGATTGAGCAATAGTTCTAGCTGCTTCCTTTTGCAAACTAATGGCATTATAAGTGCACAACTAGCCCAAAAAGCTAATTATTTTGAAATACAAATTGACTTTTGATGCAGAAAAGGTCTTTCTGAGCATTAAATGTAAGCAACAATAGCGTTTTCCATCCTTGCTCTTTTTTAATTTGAAAAAGACAAAGTTATAAAGCTTTGCACTTTTTCTCTGTCCAATTCAAGCGGAAAGCGAAAGCCGGACTTTGTTTTCCCTGAAAGTTATTGCATCCCTAATGGTGCTTAAAGTAATTACACTTTGTAATGTTTCTCTTTTCTTTCCTTCAGCGGGCCCCATCAGTGTGTGTGCCGCGGCTTTCTGCTAAATGATGCCATTAACCATATTGCATTTGTTGCCTCTCTGGCTACCCAAATGAGTTTCAGTTCACTGAGAGTTTAATTGACTGAAAACAAGGTTTACTTAAAATTACAGTGGTTAGACCGACTTCCTCGACAATGTAAAGAATGTGTTTAAGTCTCACACTTAGCTGAGCAAAAAACACCATCTATAAGCTTATGTTTTATGAGTAGCATTTCATGCGCATTTTATAAATTCATGTTTCATGTATTTTGCAGTTCTATGAGCCCATATGTGTTACAGTGCTAAGCTAATCAAGTGACAAGATTAGCATAGCATGAATAGCATTATTCAACGCAATCTCAAATTCTTCCATTACAACTACATAGCTTTTTACTAATTTGTAGGCTACTGTGAGTTACTCATTCATTAATTTTGCTACAGCTTAGCCCCTATATTCATCAGGGGTCACCACAGTGGAATGAACCACCAACTTATTTAGCATTCGTTTTACACAGCAGATGCCCTTCCAGCTGCAACCCAGTACTGGAAAACATCCATACACACTCATTCAAACTCATACACTATAGCCAATTTAGTTTATTCAATTTACCTGCATTCGTGTCTTTGGGGAAACCAGAGCACCCAGAGGAAACCCACGCCTCCTCAGGGAGAACATGCAAAATCCACACAGAAATGCCAATTGACCCCACCGGAACTCGAAGCAGAAAACTTCTTGCTGTGAGGCGACAGTGCTAACCACTGACCCACCATGTAACCTTATTGTATGGTATATACAAACAGATTTTATTACAAAGTAAATAGTATTACAATAATACTAAGAATAATATTTATACCAAGGTGTTTTATTCCCAGATAACAACCGCTGAAATTAACAACTAAGACGCATAATTAGAATCATCTTAAATGTCAGTGAATACTTTCACATCCATATTTATATGCTTGTCAATAATGCCACTGTTTTTTACTGTTTAGCATCATCTTGTGAGTGAATAATATGTAGGTTAGTGTATGCTTTATTAAACCTTTTTTGTTTCTGACAGCTTTGCCTTTAATTAATGAATTAATAAACTATTATGGCTTAGTGTCTATGGCTGTGTCTAATATTTAAAATTTGTGCACTGTAAAACATTATTTGTTCACTCAACTTAACTTTCATTGACTCAGTTAAATTGTGTTGACTTGTGTTAGTGTTCTCAGCTTAACATTTTTAGTTGACAGAGATAGATAACTGACCCAATTATTTATTTCAAGTTAACTGGACTTGCAAATTTTAGTTTTAATAGGTAAATTTACATTATCAAGTTAGCAGAACTTGCCAAGTTTAGATTAAATACATAAACTTTTTTAAGTTCGCCGAACTTAATCTAGCAGATTTCCCAATTAGAAAGAAAACAGACAAAATACATTACACATTTTATTACAGGTCTTTGCTCCCAATTTAGTAATTACACACAATGTACTTACAATATAATTGTCTTTACAAAGTAATTGTAAAGAAAAAGTAATCTCAAGAGGAGAAAATGAAGTGAAAAAACTCTAAAATACACAACTAACACAGGCTCTCGGGAAAAAAAAAATGACACCAGAACTTGGAAGATAATAAAATCTGATCTCAGCATCTTTATTTCAATGTATTTTTAAATAAGCACTGCAGATATTTGCTTCAATGTTTTTCAACAGTCTCTGACTACCAGGAGTCATCCCTCTTCTCAGCTCTTCTTCAGAATATGTGGGTCCAAAAAAAAAAAAAAAAGCCAAGCAGTTAAACATCTTCACATTTCTTTCTTTACAAAATCTAAAACACAAAAGCTAAAAAACATTAACACATCATGTACAGCAAATAGTATTTACTTACAATTTATTACTTGCATGATGGCAGTACTTCAGCGTTTAGTGTCTTATGACAATTTGTTGATTAGCTGTAGAGAAAATTGCAGCTCCACTTACATTTAACACCAAATGCCTCACGCTGCTTGAAGTAATTCTATGAAGAAAAGAAAAAAAATAAAGCCAAAACATATTTAATAATAGTGTACAAAATCAAGATCAGAGTAATCACTAAATCATTGAAATATAAATTCACTGAAATATTTAAAAAAATATTTGTCTACTGTTGCTTAAATATTTGTTTACTGTATATACTGTGACAAGATAAATTTGGTAAAATCTCACCTGTAGTAAGTCAGTCTTTCTCTGGGAATGTGCTGCAACCTTAACAATGAGAAAATGGTATTTATGTGATTTTTTTGTCAATATTTTTCTTAAATATTAGTCTTACGTAAACATATGGAAAAAAGAGACGTTTGATAAAATCTCACCTGTTGTAAGTCAATCTGGCCTGTGGGAATGTGCTGCAACCTTTATAATGAGAAAATCACACTTGGATAAATTATTGTTAATATTTGTTCTTAAATATTTGACTACTGTATATTTGTGAATGGAAATACTGGTAAAATCTCACCTTTAATAAGTCCGTCTCCTCTCTGTGAACAACCTTTAACATGAGAAAAGTACATTTAAATGAATTACTGTTAGTTTTTCCCAAACTATTTTCTACTGTATATACTGTAAATGCGAGATCCATTGAAACCTATGTTCAGGGAACTAGAATAATACTGTTTTTAAACACATATTGAAATATTGCAAATTGAAACCTAAAACAAACTTTACTAAGCTTTATAAATGTGGCTAAACTCCATTAGCAAAGGTCTAATCTTCTCTAGAAACATTTATACTGGGAAAAATACATTGACAATCAGTTCATATACTGTATGTCATTTTGCAAGTCATAACACAAATTTGATTGAAGTGCCAATAGTGATTGAACAATTTAAAAATCTGGTGAAAAATATCCCATTTGTCTGACTTCTTCTGGTGTTTAACTGGTGGTTTGCAAACTGACTTAAAGGGCCACGAAACACCCATGTTTCAGCATGGTTTTAACGGTGGTGTTTTTACCCAGACATTAAAAAGAACTTTGGAACAGTAATCACAATTCCATAATACCATGATATATTTATCCAAGATTATCATACCGCCAGAATCTCATCACGGCCCATGCCTAGTGACTATAGCCATGTAAGAAGTTAACAATAATGAACATCCAGGCGGTTGTTTTCATAGAGTGAAGCCTTTCAGGCTCAAACAACCTGTTGCCCCCCC
>CAIGQQ010004826.1:369526-415739 GCA_903798035.1 Danio albolineatus | reverse complement strand
TCTTTCTTTCTTTCTTTCTTTCTTTCTTTCTTTCTTTCTTTCTTTCTCTCCATTCAGCCAATCTCTGGTTCTGGCAGGAGCACTTTTACCTTTGCATCAATTATTTTATTAGATTAGACCATTAGCATCTCGTGTTTAAAAAAGTACAACTAGTGCTAGTTCTGTGCCCATAATCACCATCGAAACCCTCATTCACTATCCCCTACATTAGTTCACTAATATAGTCCAACTGAAGGACTGACAGAAAATTCAGTACACCGGAAAGGTTACCGTTTAGTTTGTGCTTTGCTGGTTGATAAATCATTCGGATGGATTACATTTTCAATTTCTTTGGTCAGAATCTGTGATAGTTATTTTAGCAAGCTGTCTATTGAGAATGACGCAAGATATTTAGATTTCTATTTTCAATACAAACGTTCTTTTTATGGATTAAAATTTGTTAAGAAATGTAACATTTCCCATCTATATTTGCAAGGAGTGTCACATGCCTATTACGTGCATGAATTCACATGCACACACAAATTCACACTTATTTTTTACATTGTATGTATATTTTGTTATAGATTTTCAGTGTCTATCCAGCCTGATCTCACGAGAAAACGTAAGCATTTTACATTTTGCCAGTTTAGTGGCTAATTCGAGTTCCGTCATTGGGTGATGAGCAAATTGTACTAAATTGTACGAATTAGATCGTACAAATTCATACGAATTAGCTACTAAATCAAAAGTTACAAAATGCCGTGAGATAGCGTTGGTCTATCCGCTTGTTGAGTCACGACATATCGGTGACATATGGAATACTGTTTCTGGGTCCAAGCCGCTACTCATTTGAGTTAAGAAAATATTTGTTTATGACCACTTTTTAGTCATATCACACAATAAAGTGAATTTTATATAAAGTCATGGTGTAGCCTACTCAACAGTCTCTAATATTGATGCATCAAAGACACCTATATTTTAACAATTTATTTAAAAGAATGATCACTTTCTGGCCATCTGATATTAGGTATGAACATATATATTGCGATAGTGATTTTCGAAAGTATTACAGCGCTTTGTAAACGTTTATTATAACCATTTGTCGAGTCTCCCCATACAGTTTGATAGAGCGATTGGACCCGGAAGCTGCTTCGAGTGATGTCACACTTACTAAGCGGATTTGTAAATCTGCAGTAAACCATTTGTAAATCTGCAGTTTTTTTTATGTCTAATTCTATAAATTCACATTAAACACTACTTTGAGACATTGTTCACAGCTAAAGAATGTTAAATAAAAAAATTGGTGATGAAAAATGTTTTTGAGCTAATTTTTAAGAGCAGCTAAAATTTTGACCTGGAACCTTACAGTAAGGGGTTGTGAGCATGGCAGATAGATTAAAACTCGTGAAATTACACAACACCGTATCCACAAGTCACATATCCTCATTTTCACCTGGTCTGTTTGTTGGTTATTCAGAAAGTTGGAGCTATTGGGCTGCCAAAGAGAAACAAATATTTTTGTTATCTGAGGGTTAAACTGACATGCCCCCGGGAGACAGTTTATCTGAGCATCTGAATTGCTGGAAAGAGCGACAGATTTCTCACAGCTTTGGCACAAAGAATAGAGCCGCAACTCATTCTTGGTGCACAATAAGCTTGCATTGTTCATCTGTACATACACAAGAAGAGAAAGGAGGTGAAGTGTAAATCTTACGATAGCCTACCTGTCAAGAAAATGCCATATTTCACCTTTAAATAAAAGTGATGTATAATTTTTTTATGAGAATTTTGGAATGAGATGTGATTTTTTTTTTCCTCATTCAAATGAGATTCACTTATATTCTGTATATCCCTGAATCCAGCACTTTTTTTATCCGATAAGCCTTCCGGAGCTTGGTACTATAGCTCCCCCAAATGGCTTTGTATATCTCTCTCTCATTTCCCCCTCTATTCATCTATCTCTCTCGCTCTTATTCATTGCTTGTCTCTCAGTCACTGTTATATATCTGGAGATGCTCCACACAGCAAATCCATTAAAACAAGCAAACAGTCATTCTGGTATCCAAATACGGTTCAGGCCGAGGGTGCGAGTGTCAGATGAGCTCGTGAAAAGGAACAAAGCTGCTGGCTTTCTCCCTTTGGGAAATCTCTGAAAACATTCACTTTTTTTTAGCATCCAGGCACAAACCACAGATGAGATATGGATCCAAATGGCCCCTATTTGCTACACTGGTTATTCTGGCTTTATAATGGTTGCGGAAGCATGTAATCCATTAAATAAAAAGAACTAGCTCAACTGCATTTAGGAGCTCGTGGAATAAATTAATCACCACGGCTAACCGAACATTTATACAAAAGCACATAGGACATTTACAAAGCCAAAGCCATCAATAACTAAAACCGTGACACTGCATTCGTATCAGGGCAAATCATCATCTCAATGCACCTTTAAACTCTGTAAAAGGTTGACAAAAATATTATTATACATTTTTTTACAATGTTGCAGAAATGTTGTTTTGAGTTTGATAGCAGATTTATTTGCAACAGCTTGTAATGATAAATTGCGACAGGCTCTGTAATGGTTTTAAAAATTTCAATAAATAAAAGCTAAATTATTTCAAATGTATTTTGATTTAAAATAAACAGATAATAATAATAACAATTCCTCACATTTATATAGTGCTTTACACATCTTTTTGGGGTTGAATCTCCTCATCCACCCCAAGTGTGCAGCATCCACCTGGATGACGTGACAACAGCTTTATTGTGCCAGACCACACACCACTTGCCAGCTGATTGGTGGAGAGCAGACATGATATGGAGACATGGAGAGGAGAGTGATGAATCAAATTATGATATGGGGATGATTAGGAGATCATGATGGGCAAATTTGGCTAGGATGCTGTGGTAAACCCCCTACTCTTTTTTTTCCGAAGAATATCCTGGGATTTTTAATGATGACAGAGACTCAGGACCTCGGTTCAACATTCATTTATTTATTCATTCATTCATTTTCTTTTTGGCTTAGTCCCTTTATTAATCAGGTGTCGCCACAGCGGAATGAACCTCTAATTTATCCAGCTCATATTCTACATAGCAGATGCCCTTCCAGCTGCAATCCAAACACTGGAAAACACCATACACATTCCTTCACTCTCATACACTCCGGCCAATCTAGCTTACCCAATACACCTGTACTGCATGTCTTTGGATTTGTGGGGGCAACTGAAGCACCTGGAGGAAACTCACACGAACACAGGAAGAACATGCAAACTCCATACAGAAATGCCGACAGACCCAGCTGAGGCTCGAACCAGTGATCTTCTTGCTGTGAGCCGATTGTGCTACCCACTGTGCCTCCATGAAGCCCCCCTAGGTTTAACATGTCATCCAAAAGACCGTGCTCACTGAGCAATATAGAATCCCTGACAATATACTGGGGCATTAGGACCCACACAGAGTGCCTCCCTGCTGGCCTTGCTAACACTACTCCCGGCAGCAACCTAGATTTCCCATGTGGTCTCCCGTCCAGGTACTGACTGGATGCAGCCCTGCTTAGCTTCAGTGGGCAACCATTTGAGAGTTGCCGGCACAATAAAATATAATTTTTATTAAATCAATATTATGCCCTGGCATAATGATGAAGAAAGTTAAAGATTAAAGAATAATGGTTTAATTTAGAAAGAATTTAATGAATGACCAACAACGACCTTCCACTGTTACCTTTTATTAGTTTATAATAAACTGCCATCCAATGAAATGTAAATTCTTTCTTTCTTTCTTTTTTTCTTTTCTTATTTTTTTAAAGGGGATTTTTTAAAATCCTTTAATTGTTTTATTTGTAAATAGATTGTTTCTTAATGATTTTTTTTTCACACAAATTCACCGCACAGTGTTTGCGGTCTTTTTAATAATGATTACATGTTGTTGTTATTGTTATTATTATCTGGAATGTTTTAAAACCACACAAAATTAACAAAATGCAACATTTAATCAATCTATCAATTGATAAATAATAATAAAACTTATACAATTAAATATAGATGTAAAAAAATTACATTGTTTCATGGTCAAGTTTTTATATTCTGCTAGTGCAAAAAGTAGAAAGTTGGAATTCCTTTTGGATGTGGTTTTGGGCCATCTCCACATTTGTAATTTAAGCAAGTTTGGTGGCATGTCACAGCCAGTAAGCTAAGTAATAAACACAGCCTGCTGGTATATTGAATAGACTGACATTTGCTGCTAAACTGACCTCTTCTCTTTATAGCCCATTTCCCCTTAATTTATTCCATACATCCAAGCTGTAGCAGCACTCCAGTTGAGCTAAAGAAGAGCTGTAATGACCACATTGATCATGACGGTCTCCGCTGGGACGCGCTCTCTTCAAGGCTGACCGAACGGACCTTGTGCGCTCTCTCACCCAATCAAAAATCCATCTTCACCGTTCCCCCCAGCCCCCCAGCCAATCAAAAGCTCATCTACCTTCGCTCCTCACGGATGGGATACAATCAAGAGCGCGTCTCGCCTCGGCCTTTCAGGTGGACATGCCTTTTCCACCCTCTCTGCCTTTACTTAACCAGTGGTGAATGCTTTCACAGAGGTAAACCAATGGAGCGCAACCAACATTAGCCACCTGGCAACAGAGAAGAGACCTCGTTCCAAACTCAAATAGGAAATTTCAGGGAAAAAGTTAGTGCTAATTTCATTTGTCTAAGTTCAAAAGTTGTGCGAGAAACAAACGGATATTCGCTATGTTTACATGGACAACAACATCCTGATATTAACATTATTAAAGCTATATTGTGATTAATAATCCCCCATGACAAATATATATATATATATATATATATATATATATATATATATATATAAATATATATATATATATATATATATATATATATATATTAACATGAAAAAAAGATGAACAATACAAGTGAAGCCGAGTTTAAAGAGGTAGTTCCCCCTAAAACTGAAAAGGTTGGCATCATGTACTCCTCTTTCACTTGTTTCAAATCTATTTGGGTTTTTTCTTGAAAACCTGTAACTATGTTTATTATTTGTTTTTCATATAAGGTAGTCAATGGTTGTTTCTAAATTTCTAAACATCTACTGTATAACCATAGTATGAGAAATATGGTGACTTGCAGGACCACAATGCTACATTCTTTTTAAATATAAATATAAACAAACAAAAATAAAAAAGTATAACCTATACTGTACATATCTGACTGTACATTTACAATGAGTAAATGGCAATGCATGTGATTTACATAAACACGATACAAAAGATTGGCAAAAATAGATATTTCAGAACAACCAGTGCAAAGTGCAAGATGATTTGAAAGTGCCTTACAGAAAGTTACAGGTAAGTGTAAGAAGGTAAGTGTTGTGAATGTGTCTGGCACATATATTCTAATCATATATATGATATACAAGTTTATGTATGTATTTTGCAGATGTAGAAATACATGTCCTACATACATTTCAACATGCTGTATTGCAAAAATGGATTTTTCAATATTATGATTAGTCACCCGACTAATGCTGTGGTCACACTAGACCTTGAGCATGCAAAATTCTGTCATACTGCACTGCAAAAAGCGGCAGGATTGAACAAGATGAGTAGACATTTAAAAAAGCAAGCAATTGGTTCATATTTACATTTCTGTCCAGAGAGGTCATGTTTTGATCTTTGATTGGTGACTTTACCAAGCGTGAACTTTGCAACGCAGCGAACTGCGAAACTTGTTGCATGAGTTTGCATTTCCGGTCTGTCGCATTCATGTGCGTATGAATGAAAGTCTATGGGGTGAAAAGTGCAGTATCATTTGTATAAAACTGCAACACTGCAATACCTGCAACCACATTGTAAATGCTTTGGCATTATTTATATTGTAAACTTTCTATAGATACAAAGATGACCTTAACTTTTTCTGACAGAAACGAAAACGGCTGAATGGAGCATTCACTAACTTATGTATTATTCAGTTACATGACTTACAGTCAAGATGATTCGAGGTATCTAGATGTGATAATTTTAGCACTTTCCAATAACATTCCTTGTAATAAGCCTATTTATATTTTATGGTCATTTGTATTAAAGATCAACAGTATTTTATAACATTACAAATATTTTTAAATGCATCGAATGTAGCTTCTTTATTAAGTAAAAGTATTACAAATGTATTACAGTTACTATTTCCGAGTTAATAACATTTCTTGAGAATAAAAATTAGCATATGATGTGTGTAGTTTTATTTGTTTGTTTATTTATTTTTTGCTACAGTGTTTGACAATAGCACCATTTGTATTGTATGTTTTATCAGCCTTGCTGAGCATAGAGAGGCTTTCATAAACATTAATTACAGCTAGCAACCGTGTATGTCATGATAGGCTACGACACGCCGAACACTAGATAATCTATCCTGTCAAAGCACATGATATAAACTACTACACTGATACCGAAAGCCACTCCTTTCAATCTAGTGTCCTTCATTTCCAAAGGGAGCTATTGAGCCGAACCCAATAGTCCTCCGGCCAACTGTCAGCACGGCCGATAAGACAACAATAGAGTCAGTCACCGGCGGCATTGTGCAACCCAACCACAACAAAAGAGAACACGGACGGTTCTCACTGCCTATCCATCCAAAAAGATCTACTCGGCGAGTGAAAAGATCCCAGCTTCACTTTCAAGGCCTTAAACCTGTACGGGTGTCAGGGACGCCGGTGCTTTGTGTTCACGCCACATGGGTCGTGTCCAAACAAATCGGCCAACAAACCCCATGACTGGCACATCAATCAGAGGGTGAGTGATGTGAGGAGAGTATTTTCTTTTTTCATTTAAGGTAGTGACAGATGCGCTGGTGGTTACATAGGTAATGAGAACCATTTGTTCAGCTCCACCGCAGGGGAAGGATTCATCCCGATTTATTTTTAGGAACAGAAATGGTTCAAGCAGGCCCTTAGGTCTCTTTTGACTGTCTTCTGTTCTACCTATATGTCTCCTTCTTTCTCTCGCTTGCCTCTTGAGTGTTATTCTCCTCTTTCTCTTTCTGTCTATCGTACCTGCGGCTTCTTCAGCAAACCATGCCATTTGTGCTTGAAATTTGTACCGTTTCATTTGAAAAGGTTACTGCCGAGCTCTAGAAATAATTGTTTCCCTCAGGCAGAAAATGTGAGGGTTGTAACTGCTATAGATATTACTGTTGTAGGTATATGTGTGCCGTTTTCAGATTAGCATTCAAATAATCTTGTTCCACTAGTCGATACTTAACTATAACCTCCAATGGTTACTATTAAAACTCAGTCCAAAAAATATATTTTTTCTAATTTTAGACATACATAGCTTTTGCCTACAGTATATATGTAAAAGGTCTCTTAAGTTTAATTGAAATTGTTTCATCTTTTATCTGATTTTCCATACTTTTGTTTGATTTATTCATAGTTACAGTCATGGCATGACAGATTTTTTCTAAAATGGTGATCATGGGGATTTTCCAAACCATGGGATTCATCTGTTCAAAGAAAGTTTTGTAGGAATTCATTCTTCAAATGGAAGAAGAGTAAAGATGGAAACTGACTGACGTAAAAAAAAAAAAAAAAAAATCATATACTAATACTTTGTAATAGTTCCAACCCAGGCTCATTCTGATTATGTACCCCTAAATACATTTCTAGAGAGCAATAAATATGTCCCAGGATATATGTTTTTTGCAGTTTTTGTTTTTGCAAATTCGCCAGAAGCCTCTTTGTACGCTTTTTCAGATCTCAAATTTCTCTCGCAAGTCCCATTTGTGACTGCTGTTCTCACGTAAATCTACCAGGGACCGCTGTTGACTGACTGACTAACTGACTGACTGACCAATGGACCAATCCCACCACCCACACCCTTCCCTAAACCCAACCAATAGTGTTTTGAAAAGCACAGATTAACCAGCACCCACCCACCTTCCTAAACCCGACCGACAGTGTTTTAAAAAGCAATCCAGAAAAAGAAAATCCCTCGTGGCAGCCTGATATTTACCATGTTTTCAGATATTACCATATTCTCATGTTATTTACTTGTTTGTTTTATTTTTTTCTGTTTTATTTTACTCCTCCATGCTTTCTGTCACAGTCAACACTGCTCTGCATCTCAAATCTGCCAATATATATGCGGTGAGCCACTGGACAAACAGCAGAAAAGCCATACACACAGATGTAAGTGCGAAAAGGAACAGTGTCATACAGCCATATGTTTCTCTGTCTACATACTTCGCAATCTCCAGAAATGTATATGGGCTGTGTTTTCAGAATGAGCCTATGTTGGATAGTTGAAAATTGATAGATGAAAATTTACCTAGCCTCAAGTAAAAATGCAGTAATCACATCAATCACAACTAATAAAAAAATATAAATTTTGGTTACAAAAAAGTAATACTTTACTTGACGGGGGTTGTCCATAAGTCTGTCATTAAGTGTTCATAAACATACCGGCCAAATTTTATGGGAGATCGGTGGGGTGGGCTTGAGGGAGTAGGGGTATCTGAGTAACAAAGTTGAGAACTGGGTGTGTTTGTGATGTTAATAACTAAGCTTCCATGGACTGGGTTTTGGGCGGCGGCGGCAATCAGATACTATATGAAAGATGATGACCGAGAGACTGTTGTTTGAAACTGTACCAAAAAGATGAAAGATGAAAATTCCATTTTTACCTTTCATATTTGGCTCCAGTTAATCAGGAAGTGACGAATTTAGTTTTCTTTGACTCATTGGTTGGAAACGCTGCTTTATACATACGTCTTTTATGCAATGTTACAGTTTTGCGTAAACATTTAATTTGTATCTTTGGATGGAAACATGGCAAGTTATGGTTACACCCCTACTCTTTACGAGAAGTGCCATGGGATTTTTAATGACCACAGAGAGTCAGGACCTCGGTTTAACGTCTCATCCGAAAGACGGCGCCCACTGACAGTATAGTGTCCCCTTCACTTTTACTGGGGCATTAGGACTCACACAGACCACAGGTTGAGCGCCCCCAGCTGGCCTCACTAACACCACTTCCAACAGCAACCTAGGTTTCCCATGTGGTCTCCCATCCAGGTACTGACCAGGCTCAGCCCTGCTTAGCTTCAGTGAGTAACCGCTCTTGGGCTGCAGGGGTGATATGGCTGTGCCAAAATGACATAACTTAGCAAATGACACTTAATGACATTTGTCATAAGCATGAATAAAATCTCAATCATATTCAGGCTCGAAGCCAGGGGGGGTTCAAGTGATTTAAAAGACCCACAACTCACTGACGAAGGTCAAGAATTTGTTTCATACATGAGCTAATTTGTCCTATTTTTACAGCCATTCTACAATGAATTATGAACATAACCCATTGAGGAAGGTTTTAAGACCAAGAGCAATCCTGTGTTGGATGTTTCAGGAAAGTTGAATGTGCTGGCCAGTTTTTGTTATTTGCCTAATAAATGACAATAGGCTAGTTTTAATTTAAAACTTGGGTAACACTTTATTTCGATGGTCATTTTAATTATTAGTAGACTGTCTGCTTAATATCTGTTGATTCGGACATTCAACAGGCATTTAACTGATTATAAGAAACTTTGCGAGTACATGTCAACTTACACTACCCCTACCCCTAACCCCAAACCTAACAGTCTACTTATAATCTAATGAGAATTAGTTGCAATGTATCTTCAATTCAACAAACGGACCATCAAAATAAAGTGTTACCAAAACTTTAGCAGATTCCTATTTTGAATAAAAAAATAAGTATACTGTACTTCTTAGTTTTCATTATTCTACATGTTTAGGAAATGTTTTTGACATCAAAAAGTGTGGTTGATGACCGTTCAACAAGCTAATCCAGTAAAAAATTAGTTAAAATGTCACTAAAATTCAGTATTTAAACCTCATAATTAAATAACTGCCAAAAGGTCCACTTTTTGAACCACCCCTTTCACTAGGCTGGCTAAAGGCCTGATATTCATGACGTGTCCTGTTATGTCTTTAAGAGGTTTAGGGATTTTAAAGGTTTAATGACAACCCTTCAAGTAAAGTGATACATTTTAAACTAAAAAAAGTCAAAACACATTTGATTTTTTTTTTGGTGAACATTCCCTTTAACACTAAATTATCATCACAGCCCTTTAACCTGTTTTCACAGTATTGAACTTCAAGAGAAATATATAGTCAATCTTGTAAACTGAGAGCGAGCCAAAGCTGTGAACTTTCCCCGCTGTCGCTATGAACACTCTTTTGGCACCTGACATAAAACCAGAGAGAACGCCATCATAACATTCAATTCACTTCATATTTTTCACGAAACGCCTGATTTTTTCACCCCCTCTCCTCTCTTTCATTAAGTGCCCCGCACAATCAATAGGCTCTCAATGCGATTGCCACTTTTCTTATTTGGAAGTACTCGCTCAGCACACAAAAGAATCAGCATATCTTTATGGTACATGCTGACTATTGAGACCCAAAACGCATGTGCAGAATCACACATACACACAGTAATGAGTGAGAGGAAGCTGAAAGAGCCCTATTCAGATATGGGGCGTCTGCGGGGAGCTGATCTCATTCTGCGAGGTGTCACGGGGCAGGACCGCTAAGATTACTGCATAATAAATGGAGCCGGAGCAAAGGCAGCTGTTAATTACCAACGTGTCCATTCAATGGGTTTCTCTTGTCCCCCCCGTCATGTCCCTTTTTGTGTCTTTAACCCCTCACCTCCATTTCCTTTCTCTTCGATCATCGAAAGGTTTAACCGTGTAAGAAAATAAACGGAAAAGAGCAGAGTCAGTATATTAAATCCGGATGATTTTTTTAAGGATTGACTACAGTAGGGGATGCTTGATGTTTTACGATACATTTACATAACATTGAGATTGCATTTGTTCATTTAGCAGATGCTTTTATCTAATCCAAAAGTGACTTACAAATGAGGATGAAAGAAGCACTTCAAATTGCCAGAAAACAGCAATAGATTTTGACATACATGCACATACACATCAATACAAATGCACACAGAGAGGAAAAAGTGTGTTTTCTTTAATGATATGCATGAATAGACTTCCCTGTACAGTTACATGTACATACATATGATTACATCTTCTGTTCTGTCCATGCCAGGTCAATAATTGAAAAGATAATAAGAGACAACTTGACAAATTGAAACTTCTGGATTTATTGAGTATGTTCATTCATTCACTTACCTTCGGTGTAGTCTCTTATTTATCAGGGGTCGCCACAGCGGAATGAATCACCAACTATGTTGGCATATGTTTTACGCAGCAGATGGCTTTCCAGCCAAAACCCAGTTCTGGGAATTCACACACACACTCATACACTAAGGCCAATTTTGTTTACCCAATTCACCTATAGCACATATCTAATGTGGGGGAAACTGCAGCACCTGGAGGAAACCCACTGGAACACGGGGAGAACATGCATATCTACACGGGACTGGATTTTTAGTCCTGCTCCCGCCCACTCCCGCCACGTTTTATTCCAACGCTATCTCACAGCAATTTGTAACTTTTGATTTAGTGGCTAATTCGTATGAATTTGTACAATCAAATTCATACAATTTACGATTTGCTCATCACCCAATGACGGTTGGGTTTAGGGGTGGGGTTGGGTGCCATGCTTTCTTTTTTAAAACGTACATTTTCGTACGACTGAACTCGAATTAGCCACTAAACGGGCAAAATGTAAAATGCTTACGTTTTCTCGTGAGACCAGGCTGTTTATTCTGCACCCAACCGCTCCCGCTGTAAATTCAGCCTTTGTTTACCCGCTGCCCGACCTGCCCCATTTTCTACTTTCTGCAGGTTGTGCAAGGATCGTAGGCTAAATATCAATTTTGTTTGCCCCTTTGTTAAGAGACATGAGTGCCGTGTGACGTGCAGTGAGGCTTGTGGCTGGTGAGCCACTGACTCTTTCAAAGTCAGACTTACAAACATATTCACTCAATATAATTGCCAACTACTGATTGTGTTTCATATATCATATCAGCATTATTTCAATACACATAACAGGTACATGTTGGGCCCAGGAAGAATGTAAAATGTATAGCGATTAAATATGCCTAAAAAAAACAAAAACAAAAAAAAAAACACCCAACTGGATGCTAGAGTCCAGGCAGTCTATAAGAAGTGACACGGCACCACAGCGGATGCTAGTGATGGGAAGTTCGGATCATTTTACTGACTCGGATCTTTAAGTCTCGTTCATCAAGATGAACGAATCTTTTTTCGAGTCATTTCGTTCATCTCGTTCATTTAGTTCATTTTGCCAATATATTATTAAACTGTTACGAATTGCTTCCAAACACATGTACAACTAGCCCAAATGTTGATCACACTACAAACAAGTCATAAATAGAATGCTATAAGAGAAAATAATCATTCACTGTTTGCCTGCTTTTTTGTCTATGAAGATATTTTTGCCTCTTTGCTCAGCTCACCTCTTCATGTCTTCAAATTTCAGTGGTTCGTTCACGTCACACGGACAGTCCATATAATCTCAACCAATGTACACAGTCTGAGACGAAAGGAGCCATGACTACTGTAGTTCACCTTTCGAGTCTTCTGGTTCGTTCATCATGTGTCAAAATGTAAAGAGACATGACTCAGACCGAGGACTCGGGGGGTGAACGGATCAAATCTCTTTCCGGCTCTAAATGCATACGATTGACTTCTGTGTCTTTCACGTGTTGAACGACTCGGACCGAGGACTCGAGAGGCGAACGGATCAAATGTCTTTCCGGCTCTTAATGCATACGATTGGCTTCTGTGTCTTTCACGTGTTGAACGACTCGGACCGAGGACTCGAGAGGTGAACGGATCAAATCTCTTTCCGGCTCTAAATGCATACGATTGGCTTCTGTGTCTTTCACGTGTTGATTGACTCAGACCGAGGACTCGAGAGGTGAACGGATCAAATCTCTTTCCGGCTCTTAATGCATACGATTGGCTTCTGTGTCTTTCACGTGTTGAACGACTCCGACCGAGGACTCGAGAGGTGAACGGATCAAATGTCTTTCCGGCTCTAAATGTATATGATTGGCTTTTGTCTTTCACGTGATGATCAAGTGACTCAAACAGAGGACTCGATACATGAACTGATCAAATCTCTTTCCGGCTCTAAACGCATATGATTGGCTTTTGTCTTTCGATGAATGAATTAAAAGACTTGAAAAATGAACGAAACCTGCACATCTGTGTGCAATCACTCCCTGAGAGGACTCGTCGTTCCCGAGTCATATTAAAGATTCGTTCAAAATGAACGAATCGTTCAAGAACGACCCATCACTAGCGGATGCAAGCTCTAGCTCTCATTCATGCACACAGACACACACAGGACCAAGGCAGATGCACTCTCCCTTGCTCTATCTCTCGGGAGCACTATATTGTAAGAGCATCCACTCTCGTTCAAACAACACCAGAGTTACCGACCACTACCACGCTTTATTCTGAGAATGCCTCTACATCCAAACTCCACACAGAAATGCCAACTGATGGAGCCAGGACTTCTTCCTGTGAGGCGACAATGCTACCCACTGAGCCACCATGCCGATTATTGGAAATTCGTTATGTCTACAGAAATTAAAATTAAAATATTGTCATTTAAAATGACAGTCAGAATATCAAATGCTTTCATTTGTTGGGATTGACCATTTTTTTTTTCTGTAATAAAAGCATTGGTAAGTTTGTGAAATCAATTTACATATGGCCAAAAAATGCTCCAAATGTCAAAATTTTGATAAGTCATTAATAATTAACACATTAAAACAAACATGTTTTGCATGTTAAAAACAGTATGCAAGCCGAGTAGTATGTCTGAATTCATAGAATTCGAAAATCAGTATGCGAGAAGTACCCGGATGACCTACTACTTCCGGTGAGATTCTGAAGTGCGCATCCCATGCACGCTACGCTATCCCATGATGCCCCGCGAGAGAATTCATGAATGGGAGTGAAGCAATGCAA
This sequence comes from Danio albolineatus, assembly GCA_903798035.1. Lineage (NCBI taxonomy): Eukaryota > Metazoa > Chordata > Actinopteri > Cypriniformes > Danionidae > Danio > Danio albolineatus. The sequence goes on along the minus strand of CAIGQQ010004826.1, from coordinate 401,772 downwards.
CTGACGCAAGTAGATCACGTGACCATGACAAAATGGCGCATGTAGTACGTCCGAATTCCATTCATAGTTTTCACATTCATACTATATAACATACTTTTCTAACAGCCGAGCAGTATGTTTAAATTCAAATGCAATATCTACTAAGCCCTGGTCTCTTATTTTCTTTATTAATTATGTTTCTTGCACATAGCTGTATGCTCCATTTTTCAACAAAGTTATTTTAGTTAAAAGTGTAAATGACCCCTTATAATGATTAGTAATTTATTCAACAAATTCAAACATTCATTCAGTCATTTTCTTTCCTTTATTAATCAGGGGTCGCCACAGCAGAATGAACCGCCAACTTATCCAGCATATGTTTTACACAGCAGATGCCCTTCCAGCTGCAAAACATCACTGGCAAACACCCACACACTTATTCACACACATACACTATGGACAATTTAGCTTACCCAATTCACCTATAGCACGTCTTTGGACTTGTGGGGGAAACTGGAGCACCCGGAGGAAACCCACGCCAATATGGGGTGAACATGGAAACTCCACACAGAAATGCCAACCGACCCAGCCACTATTAAAGAAATGCATAGCCATATTTTATTGTCAGTTGTTTATTTGTAAACTAGCAAAACATTTAAGTTGTCACTTACTTATTAAAAAAATGGATGTCCCAAAGCTTTCTTCGTCTGAACACTAACAAGACAGAGGTTATGGTTATTGGTTCTTCCAACTAACTACGTAAAACTAAACCTCTTAAAATAAACCTAGACGGCTCAGTCGTGGAGGTTAAGGCCAACCTAAAGAACTTGGGGGTAATATTTGACAAAAATCTGACATTTGACCCCCACGTGCTGACTACTGTAAAGACTTTTTTTATCTCAAAAACATTTCAAGAATCCACCCCATGCTGTTCTTTTCTGTGGCAGAAAAACTGATTAATACTTTCATTTTTTCCAGCCCAGACTACTGCAGTGCCTTACTAGCAGGCGTTTCCCAAACTAACGCCAATAAATTACAATACATTCAAAATTCCGCTGCCAAAGTTCTGACAGAGACCAAAATCTGAGACCACATTACTCTGGTTTTGGAATCTCTCTAGCTACCAGTCAGATTCCGTATTGATTTTGAAATCTTTATGCTCATATACAGTACAAGGCCCTGCATGGTTTGGCCCCACACTATCTGTATGAACTTTTAACATGGTACTCCCCTTCACGTGACCTCCGTTCCACTGACTCTGGTCTTTTAACAGTTCCCTCCACTCGTCTGCGCTCTATGAGTGACTGGGCTTTCTCTGGCTCAGAGGCTCTGGACCTCTCCCTTATGACATTAGACACGCTGAATCTTTTAGATTGTTTAAATACACCATACTTAAACACTATTTTACACTCACCTATTTGTGAGGTGTGGATTCATTCGTTCATTCATTTTCTTTTCGGCTTAGTCCCTTTATTAATCTGGGGTCGCCACAGCGGAATGAACCGCCAACTTATCCAGCATTCTGTTTTACGCAGCGGATGCCCTTCAAGCCACAACCCATCTCTGGGAAACACATCCATACATTCTCATTCACACACATACACTATGGACAATTAAGCCTACCCAATTCACCTGTACCGCATATCTTTGGACTGTGGGGGAAACCGGAGCACCCGGAGGAAACCCACGCAACCACGGGGAGAACATGCAAACTCCACACAGAAAATGCCAACTGGCCCAGCCGGGGATCGAACCAGCGACCTTCTTGCTGTGAGGCGAACGTGCTACTCACTACGCCACCGTTGCATTCATGTTTCAATGATTAAATTCTCTATATCTCTGTTATCTAAATAAATACTCTAATCTCTGTTTTTATATCTGTATATTTTTGTGTAAAGCGCTTTGAGAATTTATGTTTAAAGGCGCTATAAAAAAAATAAATCATTATGATTCTGATTCTGATTCTGATTATTATTATTGTTATTGTTATTATTATTATTATTACATGGCTGTCTGGAATACTAGATTCTGATTGGTCAGTCATGACATTCCAAGATATGTTATTCCCAGATAACAACCACGGAAACTAATATCAATATACCTTCCTGTCATGCCACAGTCCACTGTTGGGCGCCATCTTGTGGCTGAATAATATGCAGGTTAGAATATACTGCATTCAGCTCTTTTCATTACTGTGAGCTTTGCGGTTAATTACAGAATTAATAAACCATTACAGCTCAGAATAATGTTTTGTCTAATTTTTGGTAACATTTTAATTTGATGGTCCATTTGAGTATTAGTAGACTGTCTGCTTAATATCTGTTGATACTGACATTCAACAGACATTGAACTGACTATAAGAAACTTTGCAAGTACATGTCAGCTTACACTAACCCCAACCCTAACCCCAACCTAATTGTCTACTTATAATCTAATGAGAATTAGTTGCAACGCAACTTAAATTCAACAAATAGACCATCAAATTGAAGTGTGACCCTAATTTTTTACGTATTGCGACAATATCCTTGTAATAAGCAGGATAAAGTACATCCAGGTGGTTGTTTTTGTAGAAGAAAGCCTTTCAGTCTTATACAGCCAATAAGCCGATTAGGCTTTATTCAGATCACATGCCTTAGCTCCACCCCCTTGCTAAGCTCCTCCTCTTTTAATCTGAGGAATTTCCTAGCAGTCTGTAAGAGGATAACAATTATTGCCCTTTCGAAATAACAATTATTTATAAAATGATGTTGTTAATGATACAACTGCAAGAGTAAAATTGGAAGAAGCAGTCTTCTTGAGTGCAGATACAATGATACTAAACATACGCTACAAGAAAAAAAATTACAATTTGGAGTTTTGGTTTGATATTTACAGTGCTCAGCATAATTGAGTACACCCCATTTTGAAAATGAACATTTTTATCAATTTCAGTGAATGTACAGCAATGTATTTTGGTGCATTTAAGCAAAACAGATTTTTTAAACAGATATATTTATTCAAATAATATTTTAGTCACCAAACATACTTAGAAATTGAAAGATAATAAAATTTAATTCGAGCAAAATATTGCAAAACAAAACAAAAATTATAACCTATAAAATTTCAACAAAATTTTTTACTATATATATATTTTTGCTTCTCTTGATTTTTGATTTCTCTTTGATTCCTCTTTTTAAAATTTGTTTTTAATACTTTACTATAAAATATAAATTTGGGTGTACTAATATTTGACCGTTATTGTAAGTTATTTTGTTAGATAAGCTCCAGATTTGGCTTTAGTACTGACTAATCTGATGCGTATGAAAACCCCCAAGGTCGCGAAAACAATGAAATGTGTGTGTTTGTGTGTGTGTGGGAAGGTGGGTTTGACGGCCCCAAGAAAGTGTGTGTATGTGCAGGGGCGCCGCTAGCAATTTTGGGCACCATGAAAATATTATGAGGATGGGCCCCCTCCTACCAAGCTATCCAAACTCTTTTTCTGGTATGTAGTTATACTGACCTATGCATTTTATTATTGATTTTGTCCACTACTTATCAGTATTTAGTAAGAGAACGACCATGACTGTAGCTAGCAGATGATTTATTGTTTAAATGTAAATGTAGTACAAAAAAGGGACAGTAATCAAATATTCACTGAAAATTTTACATTTCTAAACACACAAAACACCAATATGTAACTATTTAAATAACTATACTGCAATAGTGTCTCATATAATGTGCAATACACTGGAACAGTGACAAAAATCAATAAGACACAAAATTATATTACAATGAGACCCATAAGTAACCTGAGACCCATATATGATGCTGAGTGCATCAGCCGGGTAATTAAAGTGCACTTATTATTTGTAGTTTTCAGTGTGAACGCACTACTTACACTATTTATACTACACAATGGCATAGAATAGTGCATAAGTATGCGATTTGGGACGCAGCTGATGTTAACCTCGGGGACATCGCTGCTTTGACAGTTTACCTGACGATTGCACTCAACAAAGCATCAACTCTCTTCCCGCTACTGACGGACTGAACCATACAGTGAGAGGAGGGGGAGTGCAATTTGACAGTGACAGACACGAGGGGCAGATATAAGCCATATATATATATATTTTTTTTATTTCTAATAAACTGTTTACTTGTAATTTAGAGATACATTCATAATTTATATTACATTATAGTACTGTTATTAATTATAAAGCAGATCTCTTTGGGCCTCTAGAGTGCATGGGCCCTTAAAATCGTCCTAATGTTCCCCCCCCCCTTATCGGCACCCCTGTGTGTGTGCGTGCGTGTTTGTGTGTGTGTGTTTGGAGGGCGATGGGCAGTGGGCGGTGGGTGGCCCAAATTTGCACTACCTGCCTATGTCTTTTTTACCCGCAAAATCAAATTCAAAACCGCCCAATCTGACAACACTGGCACAAATATAATACTGTAAAGCTTCCTATTAATAATATGAATTTAAAAGATAGATTTTTATATCATATGATATATTTTAGCAATATCACAAGAGTAAAATTGACACTTTGCACCAAAATATCTACGTGCATGATTAAAAATGTTCATTTTATACAGTACAAAATATTATTATTCTTATAAGTTATTATATCTTTACAAGTTAATTGGTAATGATTTATATGTTGAGTGAGTCAAATTAATTTATTCCTTTATTTAAAACAAGGGATCATGATCATCAGCTACTCTTAGTTTATCCACTTGAATCCTTACGTTTTCCTCTGGGTGTCAATGGAAAACTCTGGCATCTGTCTTAATGTCTGCTGCGGTAATTTACCTGCTGTTATGAACTACATCAGCCTCCATCTGCCTGCAGTCACAAGGTGAAAATAGAAAAGCCTTGCTGAGCTCACAGGGGGAAGACCGATGTGGTGTGTTATTAACACCTGCCCACGACATACACATGAGACACAACAATAGAGAGCAAAAAAAAAAGAACAAGAGAGTGCATTTAACACAAGTGTTTGCTTCATATTTCAGATTTATTGAGTGATGCGAACAAACCTCTAACCTTGTTAGAGCAACTCAGGAACTTGGCACATTACTCATCCCAGAACATTTGCGTCACAGACATGAAAATCACCTCAGATCAACTTTGAGTTGAAGTTCGTCCTCTTGATTCAAATGGAATTTCTGAATGGATGGTTTAAAAGGCAAATGCTCTGTTATTGTTGTTGGTTCAATCAATACAGGCTCACAGGAAAATACAACACAGGCTTTGTGAAACATACCCCTGTATACATTTTTAGAGAGTGCGAATTATGTACGTATGACTTTAGTAATTATGTACATTAGAGCTACGTATGGCTGAATTTACTCAATTTAATTTAAATTGAATGCTATGGGCCGGTATGACGTCGCTGACAACTTCTGTCTTTTCGTGCTACCAGCTGACTGATTACTTCCGTGTTAACTGTTTTTCCACTGTTACCAGTTTGCTCAGCAGGTCGACACATACGTCGGCAGGCTTGAGACGCAGAGAGGAGTTGATTGTATAGACAGGGTTTGAGTCTGGCAAAGAACGGTTCCATAAAGCAGGTAAAACTAAAGGCAATAAATAAAATAAACAAGCAAACAACAGGATGAGAATGTAAGATCGGAAAACGTGGTAAAAATCAGGCGTCTGAGAGGGCTTTTCTTTTTCTGGATTGCTTTTGAAAACACTGTCGGTTGGGTTTAGGGAAGGGGGTTGATTGGGTCAATCGGTGCTTTTGAAAACACTATCGATTGGGTTTTGGGAAGGGTTGATCAGTCAGTCAGTCAGTCAGTCAACAGCGGCCTCTGTTGGATTTATACAAGAAAACCAAGCCATGAGGAATGTCACTTGCAAAAGAAATTTAGGATCTGAAAAAACGTACACAGTGACCTCTGGCAACAATTCATTATGGTTATTTTTTTTCTAAGTTTTTCTCAGGTTCAATCACAGCAGATTTTTCTTCAGATTATTTATGTTGTGTGCGGTCAGCAGACTGACTCCTGAAGTAGAAGAAATGCGGGAAAATTACACTTGTTAAAGGGACAGATCATACTGTAAATATGTAAATATGAAAAAATGCCTGTGAGGTTCATCTGCTGAACAGCCACAACACTAAAAACATTAAAGAAACTGCTCATCTAAATAAAAACTCTGCCATTATCCCTTCATCCCCTTACCTGACACTGTACATCTGACTGACCTGCTCTGCTGGCCCTCAATATTTTCCTTCTCCTTTGCCTGTGATTGACATTAGTAATGTATTATTAGTATTAGTATTTTATCACTGTGAACGTTAACTAGAAAGGTAATATTTGAATAGCAGACACATGGAAAATACATCGGTAATCAGCATTTTTACTGCAAATAATTGATGAATGAGTCTGTATCAACAACATTAAAGAGAATCGCTTTATTTAAAGTGAATAAAGTACCCTCCTTATTGGCGATCATCTAGAACTGAGCTGCAGCCGCACACCTGAATGTGTGTGCGCGCATAGTCGGAGAGATGAACCCGGGAAAGTGGACCAAACCACTGTCAGGAAGAGGAGGGGGAACTCAACAGTTTATAAATGCATTTTAAATGGGAAATTTTTCTACAAGTACAATTATTTTAGGTATTGATGCATATATTTTTCACAATACAGTGCAATTTTTTTTAAAACTTTTTTTTTTTTGGGAGGGGGGGACAACCCTCGGATGGAAGGGGATATGTTCCCCCTGTCCCCCCTGTCCCCCCCGGGATTTACGCCCCTCATTTATTGTACAATTCAATTCAAGTCATCCCTATTTCTGTAGTGCTTTTACAATGTAGATTATGTCAAAGCAGCTTCACATAAAATATTATAGTAAATTGAAACTGTGTCAGTCCAGTTTTTAGTTTAGTTCAGTTCAGTGTGGTTTAATATTCACTGCTGAGAGTTCAAACACTGGAGAAAATCTATTGATCCGCAGCTCCAAAAGTCCCAAACCATGCAAGCCAGTTGCGACAGCGGCCAGGAACAAACTTCATCAATTAGAAAAAGTGAAGGAAAAAAACCTTGTGAGAAACCAGTCTCAGTTGGGCACCATTCTATGGCCAAATGTCTTGTGCAGAGCTGCAGTCTAGGCACCGGAGGCAGGAGAACGCTGAACTTCCATCGTAGAGAAGCTGCAGGAGGAAGAGGTCATTTGCTGGTGGATCAATGCAAGGACTCATCTGTCAAGTTTCACTTATTAGTCATTGAAATGTGCAAAAATATATATATATATATATATATATATTGAAGAATATTATCGTTTCATTTCATTTATTCATTTATTATTATTTTTTTTTTTTTCATTTGGTCTCAATAATGGAAGCCTTTAGAACAGGTAAAAGTTAAATCTACTTATTTCTACAACAAAAGTAAAAAAAAAAAAAAAAAACTAACTGAATGACATCCCTGACTCAGATAACCTTAACTTGAGTGAATGTGATTTTAGCCTCAAGGTTGTCTGAGACACATTTTGCAAATCCTAAAAAAAAACTCTGATCCCAGGTCAAAGTCTGTAGTCTTTGATCGCTAGTTTGACATACACTTTTACACAGACAGTTGATTAATGACGGCTGCTTTCAGACTTCACCTGCGATAACATTCTGTCAGCATCAAAAGTTTTGAGGTATAGTTCTACAGCTTGGCTTCACTTTCAATGCCTGTCAAGACAATAACCAATAGATCACATGGTCATACTTTATATTAAGGTACCATTTATTGAGACTTTTAGCTCAATAAACTAAATTTTTACTGCTAATTAACAGTTAGTAAGGTAGTAGTTTAGCTATTTAATAGATTAAGGATTTAGAATAAGATCACACTTTAGAAGTACTAATAAACACCAACATCTTAAGGATAAGCAAGTAATAAGCAAGTAGTTCATGGCTGAAATTGGAAGGAACATTAAACTTTTTTTTATTTAAATATGCTCATTTTACAACTTCCCTAGAGTTATACAGTTGAGTTTGACCTTTTTTTTTAAAAATCTGTTCAGCTGTTTTAGCTTAGCTTAGCATAAATTATTGAATCGGATTAGTCCGTTAGCATCTTGCTAAAAAAAATCAGTTTCAATAGTTTTCCTGTTTGACGTTTGACTCCTCTGTAGTTACATTGTGTACTGACCGAAAATTAAAGTAGTTATTTTCTAGGCTGATATGGCTAAAATTACTATTTTCCAAAGTCATTCGGTATTATTATTACCTACTAGAAATGGTCCTGTACTCCCGAATTCTCCACACATTAATTTTGGTTTGGCTTCCTTCTTCTGAAGTGCAAGTAATTTATTATATTTAATAAAAAGACAGACAGCTGCTTGTCCCTTCACATCAAATTCCATTTTACTTTTTGATATTTGATGGCATTTTATCAAGAAGTGACAATTTTGTTTCTATAATTCACCAGATGTGCTTTATTTGAATATATTTTGTGAGATAATTCAGATTTGCGCATAAATCGAATTTGCATTTGGAATCATAAGGTCTACACATGAATAGATTTTCTTTGTTTAGATCCTTCTAATGATGAAAACTAGCAATACTTGTCTCGCCATACTCTTTTCTGATTTGAGGGTCTTTTGATTGTGTGGGGAAAAATTCTTGTTATGACATTTGGTTTAAGTGTACACTTGCATGCATCATACCTGTAAGCTCTTTCAAATGTTGTGGTGTACTAAAAGCCTCAAAGGCAACAGGAATAATGCAATGGGCATCTTACCATCATTTTCTTCTCTCTTTATCTCTATAAAAGCAGTGAAGTCTTACATTACTTATCTTGTTGCCTTTCAACTGAAAATTCCAAACGAAATCCACAAGACACCATTTCAATGTTATGTCTTCGGAGCTGTTTTGTGGTAGCAGTAGTAACAGGCAGAGCCAGCTCTTGGAGTTCCGTTTGAAGGCAGCAGTGTATCATGTTGCCCCCAAGAGGTTCCTTTTAAAATATTTAAGTGTGTGGCCAATCTGGTGAATCCTCTTGATAACATTCTATTATACTCTCTTAAAAAAATAAAATAAACCTTCTTTGTTGGCATGAGCAGTTTCATGAAGATCCTTTTACATCAATAGAACCTCAACATTCCACAGAAGGTTCTTAACTGGACAAAAGAGGCTCTTTAGCGTATTAAAATGCACTTCATGCAGAGAAAAAACTAATCTTGTAACAGCTGTTCACTCATAGATTCTTTAGACAACCCAAAACTGTTCATATATAACATCAGTGCAAAAACTCTACTTTTTTAGAGTAATGTTTTGAGTAATGTAGAGTTTTTAAGTTTATTAAGCTTGGAAGTTATGTAATTAATCTAGCTTCATGTAAACACAGACTTGTACAGCTACCTTAATGGGACCTACTGTATGGGGCTTAATGGGCCTAGGTCAGGGGTTTCAAACTCGCGGCCAAAATGCGGCCCATGGGACAATAGTTTGTGGCCCCCTCCTTAATTTAAAAGTTTAATATCAGTCCGGCCCGTGAGTTTGATATATATGGTACTTTACAGTGTTGTGTGCGGAGCTGAGCTAACCTACCAATCACAGTTGGGTATATGGCTCTCGGGGACAGGACATCGGCTTGACGCAGGCAGAGAAACATTTCTCAATGAGTAAAAGTACAGCAGCGAGTGTTTTCTTCCATATCTGCTTTCTGCCTTGTTTCTATTGGGCACATGCGGAAAAGTTGCTTTAAAAGTTGAGTTATTTAATTACTATTTTTTGCTTGGAAGTGAACTGAAATAGCACTTGGAGAGTTAATGGGAGCACTCTCTCTGAAAGAAATCAAAGTGATGGGTATGCGAGATAGAAGAAAAGTAAATGGAACTCAATGCAGCCTAATGTAGTTGTCTGCTGTGACATATCGACACCTGTCCATCGGCAATAGGAATCCCCGATTACCTGGACCAATTAGTTATTGTTATAAAATAGTTATTGTTATAATTAGTTATTGTTACAAATGATACGGTCACACCGTTACTCATGAAAACAAGTTAAAACAAAAGAAAATGAATTGAATGAAATTATTATTATTATTATTATTATTATTATTATTATTATTATAGTGGCGCAGTACGTAGTGCTGTTGCCTCACAGCAAGAAGGTTGCTGGTTCGAGCCCCGGCAGTTGATATTTCTGTGTGGAGTTCGCGTGGGTTTCCTCCGGGTGCTCCGGTTTCCCCCACAGTCCAAAGACATGTGGTACAGGTGAATTGGGTAGGCTAAATTGTCCGTAGTATATGAGTGTGTATGGATGTTTCCCAGAGATGGGTTGCAGCTGGAAGGGCATCCCCTGCGTAAAACATGTGCTGGATAAATTGGCGGTTCATTCTGTTGTGGCGACCATGGATTAATAAAGGGACTAAGCTGAAAAGAAAATTAATGAATGAATGATTTTTTTTGTGAAAAACCTGATGTGGCCCAGCCTCACCCAGACTCTGCCTCGAGCGGCCCCCGGGTAAATTGAGTTTGAGACCCCTGGGCTGGATATGTTTTTTTAGTAAAACTTTATTTTGATGGTCCACTTGAGTATTAGTAGACTGCTTAATATCTGTTGATACTGATCCTTCAACAGATATTTAACTGATTATTAGAAACTTTGCATCTTACACTAACCCTAACCCCAACCCCAACCCTAACAGTCTACTTATAATCTAATGAGAATTAGCTGGCATGTATATGCAATGTAACTTCAATTCACCAAGCGGACCATCAAAATAAAGTGTTACCTTTTTTTTTTAAAGGCTCAACTCTTCTATCCCCCTACCCCAACTGTCACCCTCACAGGAAAAAATCTGCACTTTTACATTTTCAAAATACTTAATTCTGTGTAATTCATGAGCTGTTTTCACCAATGGGGCCAAAACAATGTCAAAACTTACTGGTATTGCTGTGCTTGTGGGCAGGGGTGTCGTAAGTGGGAGGGTGACAGAGTGCATAGGGCCCAGGCAATTTAGGAGCCCAACGATGTGAGGGCACCCAGACTTACAATGTCACAATGACCCCTAACACCCTGCTCTTCACTAACAATGTCACAATCGCATAAAGGCTGATTTATACTTCTGCATTAAGCGCACATGTATAGTCCGGCTCAGCCTTCGCACGGTCATGTGACTGAAGCCGACGCGTACACGCACCTCTCCAAAAATGTAACTACACATCGCAATAATGTGCAGCTCAAGCTCTGTGATTGGTCGGCTTGGTATCAGTGATGAGCTTAGGCAGTGCTGAGAGCCCTGAGCCCGATGGAGCAAGTTTTTACAAGTGTTGCATACTGTAAAGATGGAAACTTTTGTTTTGTCTTTACCTTTATGATTAAAGCTGTTGTACGTTCGCCTTATGTACCTGTAGCATTTAGAAAAAACAAAATAGCCCCAAACAAACTCAAAACACAGCAACATAAAAGCCAACTGCCAGCTAGCGTTTTGGAATTGTTATCGCAAAGCAACACAAACAGTACGCAGAACTATAAATGCAAGACTATGTGAAAGGTAGTATAAGTAAAGAAGTATAAATTAGCCTTCACATCTGCTCTTCAATCGCAACGTCACAAACTCCCACAACCCACCCCCTTTCGACATCCCAATGCCCCCACACCAACCTCCTTGCTCTTTATTTACGACATCATAATTATGACATGGGCAACACGGTGGCGCAGTAGGTAGTGCTGTTGCCTCACAGCAATAAGGTCGCTGGTTCGAGCCTCGGCTGGGTCAGTTGGCATTTCTGTGTGGAGTTTGCATGTTCTCCCCGTGTTTGCGTGGGCGTCCTCCGGGTGCTCCGGTTTCCCCCACAGTCCATAGATATGCGGTACAAGTAAATTGAGTAAGCTAAATTGTCCACAGTGTATGTGTGTGAATGAGAATGTATGGATATTTCCTAGAGATTGGTTGCGGCTGGAAGGGCTACAAGGTACACACACTCTTGTACAGCTACTTTATACTTTAGTGCTGTTGTATATACAGTATAGGTCTAACAATATTTCCTATGCACTTAACCTACAGTAATCTTAACACAAAACCTATTTACACCTGTTTCAGATAAACTTCATTTAGCATTTTAATAGCCCAAGTCCCTTGTGGGGACCACAGGCTGGTCACGCACACATAGTTACAAATGAATGAACGTTCCTTTCAAGAGAATGCAGGAAAAATACCATTAAACTGCATCCAAATGTAGTTCTAAGCAAAAGTTTGAGAAGGTTCAGGCATTTTCATCCCACAAATCGCAAATCAAAATAATTTTTAGTTTACAGTTGTGTAACTCCACATTAATCTACATAATTAGCTCCAGAGGGGAAACTTGAGCTGGGTTTCACACTCAAATCCCTCATTTCAGACAGCAAGCCAAACCAGTTTACCTTTATTGCTTTTGTAGATGTAGATGATATATGAGCATTTAAAATGTATGTAAATGAAGACATCTGTTCCCTTTTCCAGGCATTTATGCCCCAAAACAACTTGTGATCCATTCTTCAATGGACTGTGCGCATATTTGATATATACTGTAGTCATGCAGCATATGGAAAGCAGTTGGTTCGACGAAAAAGGAGCCAATGTAGATTTGCTCATGAGCCCATGACTGCCAAACTACGGCTGGGACCAAGGTAAATCTTATTTAGACACACAACCTGGTCGGACATTGTGGCAGATGTCTCCTTTAGCCTACAAAACTTAAGATGTGAAGACATATATATATATATATATATATATATATATATATATATATATATATATTTATATATATATATATAAAGAGAGAGAGGAATGTTTTGCACAATGTAATGCCTTTTTTAATTTAATCTTGATTCACACACATACATTTGTACAGATATATTTAATATTTATTTGGTTATGAGGATGTCCCAAACAGCTAATGATTCTTAAATTGTACAAATTGTATATTAAATCCCTACCCCTAATCCCAAACCTTACAGAAAACAATCTGTATTGCATTTAAGCGTACACGACAATCTGCAAATCAAAGAAAACAGATTTGTAACCTAGTTGACTGTGAAAACCTTTTTACAGTCCATCAAGAACATGTAGTTATTGAAAGAAGAAGAAATGATAAGAGTACTGTAAGTGTCAGGGCTGGTTTCTATAGCAAATAAACTTGAAGGAAGATCATAGTTCAGCATTGTTATTCATTAAACAAAAAATCAAGAAACAGAAAAAGATCACATAGGAGTACAAAGGAAAATATTAATGAACAATGTCCATATGGAACCGTATACTGTAGATGAGTTGAGGCTCTAACTAACCAGTTGAGATGAGAACTAACAAATAAATCAATAAATAACCACAAAAATAGAGGGTTTTAATATTTACAACCTAACAGATTATTCACCAGGCCACTGTTGCCAGCTTGGAGACTTTGTTGCTAGATTTAGCGACTTTTCTGACCTCTTTAGGGACTTTTAAAATAGAGCCGAGCAACAAGTCTAGCGACTTTTAAGCCAAAGTCCAGTGGGTCTGAGGTATTGCTTTCCTAGTACAATCACATCTCTGCCTGTGTCCGCTCTGCTTGTACATTATCTTTTGGGAGAAGCCTGTATCATTTCCGGTCAAAATAAAAACTAGCTGGTTAAATAAAAGTAACCTTAGGTCAGTTTTCCAAGGGGTCTGAACAATTTCAGGCTTGACTGTATTACAAGTCTCTGAACTTGTCTGAATCAGTTTATTGGGTGTGAGAGACTTGTACACTACTGTATGTACAGTTTTACTATAATCAAACAATATTTTATAAACTTACACACATATTTAAAGTATATACATGCTGTGCGGGTGTCACCGTGGCACAGAGGGTTGCACGATTGCCTCACAGCAAGAAAGTCACTGGTTCGAGCCTCGGCTGGGTCATTTGGCATTTCTGTGTAAAGATGTGCTATATATGTGTGTGAATGAGTGTGTATAGATGTCTCCCAGTGATGGGTTGCAGCTGGAAGGGCATCTGCTCCGTAAAACATATGCTGGATAAAGCCTCATTCACACTACAAGCGACTTGCAGCGGCAAAGCGACCGTTCATTTCAACGAAGAGTGAGCGACTTCCGGCGGCCCATGCGAGCAACAGCGACCATTGCCGACCAGGTGGGCGTGTTGAGCGCATGACAAAGTTGAGAATCCTTTAACTTTATGCAAATGAAGAGCGACTTTCTTGATGACAGCTAATAGGAGCACCAGTAGAGCTCAATTGATCCTCTCTCAGTTCGCTCAGACGACGGTTGTATTCGTGCTGTATGTACATACACAGAAAGACCTGCGTTTGAAGAAGGTCGACACCCAGAGCGACAGGCAGCTACAAAGTCACTGCTAGTCTGAATGAGGCATAAGTTGGTGGTCCATTCTGCTGTGGCAGCCCTAGATTAATAAAGGGACTAAGCCGAAAAGAAAATGAATGAATGAATGAATGAATGAATGAACGAACATGTACTGCAAAAACAAAACAAAAAAACTTTACTAAATAGTCAGATACAAATAGGATATGATGGCATTAATAATATGCCAATTTACACATGACATCATCTCTAAAATCATGACAAAGCCAATCTAAAACCAAGGCAAAGAATGAGGGAACTCAAACCAAAGCACAACAAAAATAAAAAACACACATATGAAGAAGTGTGTTAAGTCTGTTTCACACATAAGTAGAGCATATCTTTTCCTTCATGTAAGTAGATTGGATACTTCACACTGCATGCTGAAATAACATTGTAGTACATAGCAGAAGCTGAGCAGAAATGGTAATGCTGCAATCATTTGGACGCTGAGAATATTTTTGCTTTGCTGTTCATGCTGAATTAAAGCTGCACCGGTTGGTAGAAATCATGCTGGGGTTTCATCCTAACCTTGATAACCTTTTTTGTACAAAATAAGACAAAATTATTCAGCATTCCAACCTTGTTTAAAACTCAGCACCTTTGTAGAACATGACACATAACCCGAAAGAAACCTTGGTAAAGAGGCATTACCTGTCTATTTTTGGTTCCAACTGGGGACTATAGTGAAGAAAGTCACTGTGATGCCCCTGAAGACAACATCATGATATCGTTAACTAGGAATCCATCTTAATTAGAGTTTTCTTTTACCACAAACAACAGCAGCCATTGTAAATAAAGTTCAGGCTGAGCTGATTGCGACCTGAGCTCAGGGTTCCTGTGGGCTGAATTTGGCCTCTCAGTGGCTCTAAGGGAATGAGAACTGACTGGGGCCCAATTGTGATTTATGTCAGCCAGAGTTTGTGGAGCAGCGGGTTGCCAAGAGAAGATGAATACGAGACCCAACTGCAGGAGACAATCTGATTACACAACACGGTGGCCTTTCATCTTCATTTCACCGCACCTAGACCCAGTGCCACAGCGATGAGGGGAAGCCCCTGCAGTTGCCCCCTCCCTCCCATCAGCCCAAATAAAAAAGCAAACAAACAGAAGCAAAAACAGCAAGGTTGAGGTTATGACGATAGCTCAAGAAAAAGGGGGGAAATGTTCTAGCAAGTTGTGGTTCTGACATGCCAGAAATGATATCAGACATTCTTTTGTGGAATACCAGTGCCTGGGGGAATCTTGCTGAAAATAAAAAAGATGGTTTGCTGATCTCAATGTAGTAAAGATGGCGTTCAGTTTGTGTAGATGGGAGTCTCCTGAGCCTTTAAAAAGCTTCAAAATACACTGATTTTTTATAATTGCCTTGACATATGTAGAAAAAGCAACTCACATATGAAAGCAAACTGACACACTAATTTTATAAACTTAAAAAAATGGATCTTACAGCTTAGTGCCATTTTAGTGTATTCCCTGCAAAAATATGCAGTGGTGGAAAGAGTACTGAAAATTCATACATAGGTAAAAGTACTATTACTTGCCCAGAAATGTAGTGCAAGCAGTATCACAAAGAGTCTGTTGTACATATTACTCAAAGTAGGAATAAAAAGACCTTTTTAAAGTACTCAAGATTAGTGAAAATTACGCTGTAAAAGTGCATTTAGTTTTTGCCCAGCAGGCACACAACATCATAACGCGTTAATATTAGGTTAGAGTTAGGTTGTAATGTCATGCAGGTGACCAAAATTCAATGTCTAGCCAGCATCTGAGGACAACGTTATTTTGATGTCCAATAATGACGTTCAAATGAACAGTGTTGGGAGTAATGCGTTACAAAAGTAATGTATTACAGTAACGTATTACTTTTTCCTGTAACACAGTAGTGTAAGGCATTACTAATACATTTTCAGTGATATTTTACTTGGTACATGTTCAGTAACGCTTGCGTTGCAACAAACTTTTCGCCCGCAAGATGGTGACAAATAAAAATATCGCAAGTAAGTTCTATTTCCTGTTGGTGGTTAGTGAATATACGTGTGTTGTCATTAATCTTCCTCTGGCTATTGGAACTTTTTACTTTGAATGTGGAATGATTTCAGCCTCTGAGCTCGAGGTCCGAGGCTATTGGCTCAGCCTGGTTTGCAGTAACGTCAAGCCCTAACGTGGGTCAGAAAAGCAGCAAATGAAAATGGCAGAAGACAGTACATTTGCGGGATGGATGTAAGCACATATGGCAAATGTCGTGAGCGCAGTATTACATGTTGAGAGCGCAGTCTTGTAATACGAGCGAGCGAATCTCGCGTCTGTTTCTTCTGTTCGTGGACAAAACCTCTTGCGTGCACTCAAAACACAGGCTGCTCACGTGCGAATGATCTGCTCTCGCTCCGTCAGATGATGCAGACTCACAATTTGTGTCTTGTGTTTCCTTTTCGTTTCGTGCTTTTGCTCTCCAGAGATCCTCCTGTTAAACTGGTTATCCCAAGAATGTTGATATGGTTTATATTGCTACAATATTTATAACAATACACACACAAAAAAAACTAAAGGTTCAGGTAAATTCTAGTATTTTCGAGTGTTTTTGACCAGTATTATTTACAACTTTTTAATGAATGCTTCAGCATACTGTAGTATTAAGAATAGTGAACTGATCAAATTAAATGCAAAGTGTAGTCTTACTACAGTAAAATAATATTGTAGTATAATATACCCTACATTGTAAAAAAATAAAATAAAAAAACTACAGCACTAGGTAATTTGTTTATATACACTTGTTGTTTTACCATAGCAGCTATAGTTTTTTAAATCTTCGCTTTCTCGTGGATGTAAAATGCTCTGCAGTATATTTGGTCATTTTAGAATGTTCAGTTATAATTCTGGAGTTTATTTTGGTGAAAGTAACTAAAAACTCATGTAATATAATTGTGAGACAGTAATATTGTAAGGTAAGGGATTGCTTTTAAATAACAGTGACAAGTAATCTGTAATGTATTACAGTTTGGAAGTAACTTGCACAACACTGCAAATGACGTTGATATCTGTTTGATTTTAGGTTGTGTTAGAAAGTGACCAAAATTTTACATCAAGCCAACATCTTAATCCAACGTCATATTGGACGTCAAATACTGACATTTATTCATCAGGTATGGTAACCAGAATCCAACATCTGATAGACGTCATTGTGGTAACGTCCACACAACGGCAGGACGTAACATCATTATTAGACATTGATAATTGGTTGATTTTAGGTTGAACGTTAGACTGATGTTGATTTCTAATGTCAAGCCGATTTTCATTTCCAAACAAAATGTGACGTCCCTACGGCATTGGGGTACAAGATCGATCTGATGTCATGTTGACGTCTTGTGCCTGTTGGGTGTTTTAGGCAATTTCGGTCATCATACAGTAAACATTTGTCATCTTCTCATCAGTGACATGCATCTAAACAGTCTCTGGGTCAATGTGTGTAAAGATTTTGGACATCTGCTTTCCAAACAGTTGCTGAAATATAAATCGCCCATGTCATGAGGTAGTTCATTTTGATGTGATTTACCTCCAGTTTCCCCTACAGTCCAAAGACATATGCTATAACTTGACTGTAGTGTATGAGTTTGTGTGTGAATGAGAGTGTATGGGTGTTGTGTTGTGGCCGGAAGGGTATCCGCTGCGTAATACATATGCTGATACTCTGCTTATTTCTACAATTTAAAGTGACATATAGTTGATATCTTCAACAATATATTATATAGTTGAGCAATCTTCAAGTGCTCACACTCAGTAGTAAACAAAGACACACATACACACACGCATGTACCCAGGGAGCAGTTAGGGGTTCATTGCATTGCTCAAGAGTCTCACCTCAGTCATAGTATTGAGGGTGATTAGTCTCTGTGACTGATCTCTTGAGACTAGAACCTGTAAGGTTTGAGTCACAAGCTGAACTTTCCAAGCATCAAGCCATGACTGCCCAGTGAAACAACCCAAACTGGCCAAGAAATAGTCAGTTAAATGAATTATTTCTCTGCTGTACCTGCATTTTGTCCCAGTCTCCAATGTTGCCTTAGTTACTGATAAAAGCTTAAAGTCTGCTTGAAATAAAAAATGCACCCTGTTTACTTTACTAGCTTAAATTGTTATGCTTTAGGTGAATAATTAATTTGTGCAGGTTAATGCATTAAAAAATGTGTTTGGTGTGGTAATCTTCAATAAAAATCTGCTCATTTGCAACTGCATTTTGAGTGACAGTCCTTCTGTTGGCATAAGCCTGAGGGCTTCCAAGCATATTGATACCCTCTCTTACCTTTAAGTTATTTTCTATGAAAGGATGATGTGTAAAAAAAATCTTCACCCCGATATTCCCTTCCATTTGCAAGTACATCAACATACTGAAATAAAAGTCTCAGCAACTTTCAGTTTAAGCAGACTTTAAATACGCAAACAAGCAAATGTACACCCTGTTTGGGTTTAGTTGTTTATCTGTTGCCATTGTTATTTTTAAAGGCTAGAGAAACTACAACCTATTCTGTATGGAGCACGCTTAAAAGAACAACCACAATGCCTTATCCAGATGCCCAGTTCATCCTATAAACCAATTTACCTGAAATCCTGTACGAAACCCTCACCTTTTATTAAGAAATCTCCAAAGCCCTTCCTTCTCTGTCAGACAAGCCCTGCCTGGCTTGTTAGATTCCCCAATTTCATTCAGGACACTAGATCTTCCTCCTTTAACGATGACATTCAGCTCCAAGACTCCATCATTAGTGATAATACCATCTCTCCTACCACTCGATGCCAAACAGCATGTCTCCACTGGTTGGCACTGGCAGCCTCTCTTCTCACTCAGTAGTACTGTGGATCTCCCTCTGGTCTCCCAGCCCTTAGCTCTGCCTTGTTGTAAAGAACCCAGAGATACACCTCAGGCTCCCAAGCCCTGTACCCCAATTCTGCCTCTAACCCTTCTGCTCCTCTTTGCGTCCATGCTTCCTTGCCTCCACATGGTTCCATCAATCCTCTGACTCCCTAGGCTCCCCTGTTCATCCATCTCTACCTTTGTCAGTTGTCAATGTGCCTCAATCACTGTCTTAGGGCCAGGGCACACCAACCCAATGGTCAGCCAATGGGTACCTTCGACCTGCTGGTCAGTGTTGTCCCAGCAAGTTGGTTTAGTGCAGGGGTTCTCAACCCTGTTCCTAGAGATCTACCTTTGCAGATTTCATTTTAACCCACATCAAACAAACCTGCCTGTAATTATCAAGTTCAGGTCTTAATTAATTGGTTCCGGTGTGTTGTTCAGGGTTGGAACAGAACTTTGCAGGAAGGTCGATCTCCAGATCAGCATTGAGCCGGCCTCTTTTAGTGTGCTCCACACATTGCCTCTTACCAGAGTAGCATCAGATCAAGTTGGCACGATTCAGCATAGAGAATAGGTGCCGCTCATTGGCTGAAGATTGTGGTTGGGTTGGTTATTCAGCAATGGATTAGAGCACAAAAAACTGAAGTGACATGACCAAGTAAGCTATAACGAAAGTAAGTAAATGTTAAAGAAGGAACACAAAAAAAGTGACTGTAATTTTCAAACCAGGCTCATTCTGAGAACGTAGTCCTGAGTACGTTTCTGGAGGCCGCAGGTACGTCTTTTTGCACTTTTTGTTTTCGCAAATCCACGAGAGGCCGCTGCGGATGCTTTTTGAGATCTCAAATGACTCTCGCGAGTGCTGTTCATGCCTACTGTTCCTGTGTAAACCCCCCAGAGGCCGCTGTCGGCTGACTGTTTGCCTGACTGAATGACTGATTGACCATCCAATCGACTGACCCACCCTCCCCCTTCCTTAAACCCAACCAAAATTTTATTGATTGACCCACCCACACACTTCCCTAAACCCAACCAACAACTTTCAAAAAAGCAATCCAGAATAAAATAAAAGCCCTCGTCTCATTTTTACCACATTTTCAGACTTTACCACATTCACACCGTGTTATTTACTGGTTTATTTCATTATTTGGATTCTGTTTTTGTCTTACCTGCTTTCTGAAAGCACTCCTCACCGGAGTCGAACCCCGTCATCATGGTCAACTCCTCTCTGTGTCTTGAGTCCACCGACAAACACGGCGAGCTTACGGGAGAAACTGGTTGCAACGGGAAAGTCTTCCACACGAGGCGAGCGGTCGGCTAGTAAACGCGAAAAGATGCGGCGTCACACCGCCCCGTAGCATTCGTTTAAAAAATGAAACGCAGCCATACGTACCTCTGACCACGTAATGTGTGGTCTCCAGAAATGTGCGGCCTCCAGAAACCAACCAACGGGTTGGTAATTTTGCTACATTTCTCAAAATAGTTTATGTCTGTGCTAGTTGTTTGGCTTCAACTTGGTGTGTCTCGACCCTTATACTACTCTGACTGGACTTCCTCAGTCACATTGTCTTCAACTCGGTCATGCAAAGGCATGTTATTCAGGAGGATCTTAATGTTACATATAATTTGTTCAGTTTTTTTCTTCTTCTTCTTACAAGTTGGTAACATTAGCTGCTTTTCCACTATATTGTGGAAACAGACCAGTAAGAACAGTGAGGTACTGTATAATTCCAGTTGTGTTACCACATAAGCCTGAAATGGCACAGCACAATTACAAACCGTTTATGGCCCAGAATTCTATGCATGGTTTGACAACTGCTGCATTGGTAGAGCATGTGTGTGCATGATGTCGCAACTCTGTTGCCTGGCTACCAGTTCCTCCATAGCTGGCTTTTGGTTACTGAACTAAGTAAATTTCAGAAAAAAACTCCCCACATCCCCCCCAAAAAACTAAAACAAAACATAAGTATTTGATATTGCTGTTTACACAACATTTGCGTAACTCAAGGCAATGACTGACACATTTGAAATACATTCCAAAAAGCGGCAATATCAGCCCCAGATTAAACCATTTTTGCGGCAATGTGTTCACTAAATCATGTTTTTAATAAAAAAAGACCTATATATAATCAAAGTCAAGGTCTTTCTTGTCCATACACTCTGCTGATAATGTCATTGTGTCTTTCTCGTGGAGTAAAACTGACCAATAAATACTCCCCGTGAAATTTTCCTCAACTTATCAGCATGACTCAGAGGACAGCATTTTTCGTGGCATGCACATGGCACTGCAGGTGCATTAACAGGTTATTGACTCAACCTTGAGCACCGCACTGAAAGATGTGATTGCCTCGACTCCCTCCCCACAGATCAAAAAGCTCTACCGTTTGAAGCTGAGTAGACCACCGAGACCATGAGTCAGAAAGAAGACCCCCGCATCAAACATAAATCATTTAGGTGAACGGTCTGACCAGCAGTGACACATTCTAACAGGCTAGAGCTAAAAGGATTTTGAAAATGCTGATGGCTAATCTAGGAGATCCTTGAACTATCTGCAGGTTTCTAACCTACTAGAAGACAACACGAGACAGGACACAATTGTTCTCTGGGTTTTAGTGTGCATACTGTCACCTGCTGATGGGAACATTATTGGAGGGTTAAGAGGTGTATGCAGGGAGCAAAGCTGGACTTTTTACCTCCTTTTTTGTTGCCGAAGTAAGAAAGTTTACCAGCTATAAATATTTCTAAACAGAAATGAAACTATGTTTTGCATTTATGTTGTGTAATGTGTCCCCCTGGCTACGCATGAGTTAGTTTTACAATTAATTTACTCAAATTTGAAAGCTTCAATATAAAAGCTGCTATCTAACACAATTATACAGCATGGAAGTGCGAGGATACAATTTAAAACTACTCCAACTGTGTTTGTCTGAGAGAGAAAAAATTACAGAGGATGGCTTGAGGTGAGAAGATTATGGGCTAATATTTATTTTTGAGTGAACCTTACCTATAATTTGTATATCATATTATTGTTGTTGATTTTTGACTTTACATATTGTACTTTAGAGCATGGTTTGAAAAATTAACATGAGCCTAAATAACAATTGGTATACAAGTAAAAATGTGACATTTTTGAGCGATATGCTAATGGTCTAATCTGATTCAATGATTTATGCTAAGCTAAGCTAAATGTTGAGATTGGCTGAATGGACTCAAAAACAGTAAAACTCAACTGTTTAATTCTAGAGTAGATGTAAAATGAGGCTATTTACCGAAAAGTGTAGAGTTCATTTGAGTTTATTTAACTTAATTTTATAAGTTTGAACTTTGATTTTATAAGTTGAATTTGACCTTATATTAAATTGCTATTATGTTGTTACCAAGTTGTTCTTTAGCAGATAGTTTATATGTATTTGAAAAATTGATTTACTGTATTTGAAAAATTGATCAGAGTGCTGTTCGTACAAATGTAAAGGTTTCAGTTCTAAGTAAAGTGACCAACCAGCTACTAACTAGACAGTAGGCTATAAGCCAGAGCAATAAAGAGAGTTTTGTAGTGCAAAGAATAGGGTTATGTTTTATATACTGTGTGCACTTTCAAAAGCACCTTTTGTGGGAAAATAAACTTCAAATGACTTTATTTTGCAGGTGGTTACTCCTCCTAAGTCTGAGACCAATGCACCACATAGGAAAGGATAGGAACTATGACCAGTGTTGCAGATGGATGCCATAACACCTGCTCGGCAAGCAGGCCCTTGAGAGATTGACTTACATACTGTACTGGACACTAGCCAGTGTGTCATGTCTTGTTTCTGCTCCGCTGGAGAACCGTAATGCCAGTTGCGGCAGCTTCATAAGTGTGCCTTTGACACTTCATTGACTCCGGCTGCAGTGTGATGCTGACTGTGAGATTGAACCTGTTTGCAGTCAAAAATCCCACAACTACAATAAGGGACAAGGTCAGTAAGTTTGTCAAGGTTCCCAAAGCGGTTTTCGGCATCATTTTCAGTGTATTTTTATGACCTCTATACCTGTACAAAATAAACATTGGGTAACATTTTATTTTGATGGTCCATTTGAGTATTAGTAGACTGTCTGTTTAATATCTGTTGATACTGACATTCAACAGACATTTAACTGACTATAAGAAGCTATGCAAGTACATGTCAACTTGCACTAACTCTAACCCTAACCTCAACCCTAAACCCAACCTTACAGTCTACTTTTAA
Organism: Danio albolineatus; assembly: GCA_903798035.1. Taxonomy (NCBI): domain Eukaryota; kingdom Metazoa; phylum Chordata; class Actinopteri; order Cypriniformes; family Danionidae; genus Danio; species Danio albolineatus. The sequence continues at coordinate 378,414 of CAIGQQ010004826.1, read as the reverse complement.
TCTAATAGGAATTAGTTGCCATGTAGATGCAATGTAACTTAAATTCAACAAACGGACCATCAAAATAAAGTGTGACCAAACATTGATGCCTGGAAGGTTTTTCCTGCATGGTATGAATTTGACAACCCCTGATAAAGTTTTATTCAAATGTTTTTCAAGAGTTCACACTTAGCTGATGATTGGTAATAAAGCTAGTTTGGCATGCTGTCCCGGGAGAGAGCCCTGAGCTCAAAAGATCCACGAGCCCGGGGCTCCCTCTCGTTTGCAGGGCGAAAGGGGAGTTTGAGCTCAGGTAGATCTCGAGAACCTCCCGCTCTCCTACTGCTTATAAATTGCTATGAGGGTGTGCTGCTGGTGGAATTTGGGTATAGTGCAGATTAGTTTAAGTCAATTTACTTATGTGTCATGTTTGGGACTGTGGGAGGAAACCGGAGGACCCACGCAAGCACGGGGAGAACATGAACTCTGCACAGAAATGTCTACTGGCTGGGAAGGGGCACAAACCAGAAGCATTCTTGCTGTGAGGCAACAGTACTAGCCACTGGGCCACCGTGCTGCCCTATAGAGGAAAAGGGAGGAGAGGGGGTGGAAGGGGGGATTCTTCGAGACGAAGATGAGATGGGATTCGTCTGATTGGTGGATTATGCATTAGATTGACTCTGGGCCAGCCGTGTCAATCATAAGCACGCGCTCCTCTCGATATTAGTTTATAACTAAACTTCACCAAAAAAAAATGTTCTAATAAAAATGTATAAAATAAAAATTATACTTAAATAATAAATGTTATACAATAGAACACTACACTTTTTTTGTAAATAGCATCATTTTACAACTCCTCTAGAATTACACAGTTGAGTTTTACCATTTTTGAATCCATTCAGCCAATCTTGACTTTTAGCTTAGCTTGGCATAAATCATTGAATCTGATTAGACCATTAGCATATCACTCAAAAATGTCAAATTTTCTATATAAAGCTAGACTCTTCTGTAGTTACCGATTTTTAACCCTAATAATTTAACAAATTGCCTAATGAATATTAATAAAACAATAGTTTAATGCCATGTTAGTGCGAATCACTCTCAGAATAATTAGAGGTTAGAGAACAATCACATCAGATAGCTCTATATAGTAGGTTGTACTGATACGAACATTTATTTTCGTGATCGAAAGTTGCCAAATTAGTCACTTTTTGGGCTCCCCTACACATTTACATATGTGTTATTTGCAGCATATTTCTGCATTTGCATCTGTTGTGACAATTTGCATGCTCATGTTGTCAAATTGCTAATTTTTCAATTTGTATATGAAAGTTTTTCTATTCTGATGTCGTTAAGAAGTGTTTTTTTTTTACTTATCTGGTAATCATATGTTCAAGTTGTAGAGAATTTTATAACTACATCACATCTTATAGTCATTAGCGTGCTGGAGTGAGGCAAAGAAAAAGTAACTATTTTACGCATTGTCAGTGTCACGATCACCGGCGATCTTTATTCCATAGATTGCTGGAGAACATGCACAGTGGCTTACGGACTACAAATCTGCTATTTTATAGACTACATCTCCATACATGCACTCCACTCACACACACATGATTCTCATCTTGACTGACTGCACACACACCACAGGAGGATTGTCAAGGGCTGTTTACACACACCATTTAAGCAGCACATACACTCACACATAGTCGCTGAGTCTTGTTTACATTGTGACATTACAACGCGTTTCCTTTGTCTTGTTTTCCCATGTTTTTACCTTTGTCTTGTTAACCTGTTTATCCCTGCCTGCCGCCAGCCTTCTGACCTTCTGCCTGTTACATTGACTACAATTCTGGATTGCCTATATACATCTGTTTGCACCTGTGTTGACCATTGCTTACCTCGCTAATAAGATACAGTCAGAAAGTGTCAAAATTCAACATGATTACATTAATTTATGTAAAAACGTATAATATTTAAAGGAGGCATGCCCCCAAACCCAATCCCTAACTGTACCCTCCATTGGGGGATGATTAAATCATACTAAAATCTATCAAATGAGGTCTTACAGAAGAAAACACACTAGAGTTCTGAATTGACATGAGATTGCATTGGTACTGGCAAACTGTCTGCTTACTATTTGAGTACTTTATGATGAACCCCCAACAGATATTTTAACTAGAATTTTACTGTCTATAATTTGTAACTACATCTCAGATTATTTTTCCTTTAATAATCCTGACCTTTCTGCTAAAACTTCACTAATACTCCAATGTGAGTTAGCTGACTTGTTACAGATAGACCAGTGTCTAATGTGGACCATACAAAGAAATTGTAACCCATAATTTTATTGAATTCTGGGCACTCAGAAAGCCCAGCCTTAAAACAGCTAAACGAGCCTTACTTGTTACTATTCCACATTTATATGGTACTGTTCTTGTGCTTTTGATATATTCAAAGTAACTGTAAAGTTTTCTTTGACCGCTTTAAGGAGTTTTAAAAGGGAATTTTCAACATTATAAGGTCAAACTTGTCAAACCTGCCCTTATGCTGCTAAATGACTCAGCCAAGAACATTCTACTCCCTCCTGAATTATCATCTGGATGGCAAAGATCTCTCCAACTGTGCCCAACATCATTAGGGATTCTCTAGGTTTCTCTGCAGGCAGCATATCCATCATTAAGATTAATGTCTTACCACATTTCAGTTTCTTACATTCATGCCAGGCCTCTGTCCAGCTTCTGGTTATTTTGACAGCGAACATCTAAAAGTGTCTAAAATCTACTCGGAATCCTAGAATACACTTCAGGATGTTAGATTGAACAATTCCCAAAATCAAACTGTATTTCTAAATGATTAAAAGCTATCAAGCTATTGAAATATTCCTTATAATCATGAGGAAAGTTGCTTGAGTCTATAGCTCCAACATATCATGTTCTTGTGATTCAATTTAATACTTCTGTTGTCTTAGAGCCGTTTTCATTAAAGAACTGGCTATAAATACCACATACATTTAATTGCATTGGACCACAGTCTGTCTCTGGTTGTTGTTTTGTATTTATTTACAGGTTTGTACCATCAAACTGTTGCAGAAAGCGCAATATCACACTCATATCCACCTGCCTGTGTTAACCTATGGTGAATTGAGCCATGCTGTATGGCTGTGAGTTTTGTATTGCTCATGTAATTTATTCATTATATTACAATAGATGTTTTGTAAAAGTGGATATTTAAATGTGTGTTTGTCCAATGTGAACTATCTGAATAGCTACATGTTTTAATTTATATATGTCAGTTCATTTTAATTATAATTTTAAATTCAATTTGTAATATTTAGAGCACACACTGTTTCTCTTGCTGTGCTGATTTATTGGACATCAGGTGTATTGCATATACAGTACAGATCATCCAACCGACAAGTACAGTAGGTGCCAGGTTTACTGTAATTACCAGCTGAGAGACAAATCTATACTGTAGATTCTTTATATTTCTGCCAATTATTTTTAATAAAAAATAAAAAGCAACCTGCAGACCCTCAGCATATGATATACGTGTATAATTTAAGAAAGAATTTTTAACCTTCCCGTGATTTTTTTTTCCAAATGCAGTTTAACAGAGAGGTTTTTTTTAAACTAATTTTAAAAACTTAATAGTTTTAAGAATTCATTTCTTACATCTAATTTATTTCGTCTTAATGGCAGAACAAACAATTTTTTTGTCATTTTGCAAGACACTAGTATTAAAGTGAAGGCCTAACTGTATTAATTATGTGAATTACTGCAATATATAGTCACTGGACAAAAGTGTTTTGTTCTGTACACAATCAAAAGTAACGTTAAGGGGCTAATATTAACATCATTAGCAGTTTTTACAATTAATAAATATAATGAACTTGATTGATTGATTTAGTACACAAAGCTATATATACACTCACCGGCCACCTTACTAGTACTGGGTTGGACCCAGTATATATATATATATATATATAGACTCCACAACCTTCTGAGATGCCATGTGAGTCATACCTGAATGTTTATACAGGACAGAAAACTGCACTTGTCAAGTTTTCTCCTCTGTGTCTGAAAAAAGTCTACTAACTCACACTTCCAATATCACACCCACTTAAATTCCCAACACCTCCCTCTCTCGTCATGTGCCTCCTGTGGACATTGCTGTTTTATTGGGAACACCTGTACTGTCTGCACTAAATTAATTTCTAAAGGCCGGTGGTGAGGAGAAACCGCCACTCACAATAAATTCAACTCACAGGAAACTCTAACCAGGGGAATAAACTTCACAGCACTCCACGGATGTGCGATGCAGTTCCTCTGAAACCCTGCACTGCGTGTGTGGATCTGAGAGTGTGTATTTGTTCCAGGAGGAAATGGAGGAAGAAAAAAAATAAAAGATTTCTATAGAGACACACGTCATAAAGGGAGTGAAAAAATAAGTGAATTAAAGTGGTGCTATTAGCACTGCAGGCCTGTAATCATCTTAACATTCTCTTTTCATAACCCAGCTAAACGGAAGAGCTCAGTCCTACAGTTGAGGATAATATCATATTATTTTAAAGCCTTCATGTACTTGGGATTGGCTCTGGGAGCTTTAGATATAGTCTTGTGATCTGATAATGCTGCTCAAAGGCTTCTGGGTCGCTTATTTTAGGAATCATTTTGATAGCGGATACAATGAAAGCAGAACTACTGTATAGAGATCTCAACATAAAAAGCCCTCTGAGCTACTTCATGACGAAGTAACCACTTTCATAAAATGAGAGTACGCCACCAGTTGAGCCTCAAAATTGCTTGTGAATTCAATTAGAAACCAGTTGGCATTTAAATGAGTTTTGTGAATACAACATGCAACTAAGACTGCTGAGCTTTTTTTTCTGTTGTTGTTAATGGAAGAGCTGCATTTTTTAAAATGGAGGCTGTATAGCCTAGCGATGAGCATGTGTTTTACACCAAAGACTATAGAAAACACAAGACATGTCACCCGTATAGATTTGAATGGGGAAAAGAGTAAGCCCCACCTACTGTAGTACAGGTGCCAATCATTGATCGTTATAGACTGACGTTTCTCAAGGAGAAAAGCTCGGACCAGATGTGTGCTTTTATGACATTGTCAACAAACTCACTGGAATCTCAGCGAATACTTCACAGACATAAAAAATATATCCCAATAAAGCTTGAAATCTCTGCTTTTAAATGAACCAATTGCACTTAAAAACAAAAGTTGTTTGGTTTTGCAATCTGTATGAAACAAACACAAGGTACAGCCCATCCTGTCAAATGCACATCACATGACAGCAACTACTCAAACGACCACAAACTTGTAAACAAAGAGTCGCTGTTATTTCTGGAGGAGATTCACCATCAAGACCAAGTTGTAGATTACTTCAGAAGTCCAGCACGGTCAGACGATCATTATTCAGAGGATGATAATGCGTAACACGGCCATAAACGAGGTTGGTGTCGTGATTTCGTTCATTTCAAGTGTGCTTGTGCATTAGCTCGGGCAACCTGAAAAGAATGCAGATTGGTTTGATTCGAATGTTTAGTAACGAAACTCATGAGACAGTTGTTGTTTAACTTTTTTGGTGATTCCAAATACATAATGTAATCATAGGCTTGGCAACCAGTTTTGGAGAATTTGATGTTTCCCCATTCAGACAGAATGCCCAAGCATACTGCCCGAGAAGTGTTTGTTTACACTTTGCATTTTTTTTAAATGCTTGACATGTGGAGAAGAGCTCACAGAGTAGAACTCATGCAATGCAATAAAACACTTTGGTGGACACTCAGCCTAAGAATTTACTATTCATAAAACAGAAACAGAGCACTAAGCCTATCTTCTCATTAGGATAGCACATTTTTAAAAAATCTATGTGAACCAGAAATTGTCAAGACTTATTTCAAAATGTTGGGGTACTACCAAGCACTATTCAGCAGTGAATACTAAACCACACTGAACTTACCAAAACTGAACTTCAACACTGAACACTGATCTGACACTGTTTTAAGTTATTATAATCCATGTGAAGCTGCTTTGACACAATCTACATTGTGAAAGCGCTATAAAAGTAAAAATGAATTGAATTGAATTGAATACTAACTGAATATTGAGTAAGGGACGGGGCTTTCTTTCTATGCATCATTTCCTCATAGCAAACTAATGGTAAGAATCAGAATCAGAATCAGTTTTACATCCGTGGTTATGTGATAAGAATATTGTGACTAAAACTGTCAAAATTATCAACCACTCCAAATGAAAAAGCAAAAGGTTGAGCTTTAATTGAAGTTTAAGAAAACAAACCTTTTTGTGTGTGTCAAATTACTTGTTCACCTAAAGAGTTACAATGTGCGCTAGCAAAATACACATTGTAAATTTACGCAAAATTTATGCAGTACAATATTGATACTTAATGTTAACATTTTAACAATATGATACTGCTTATTATTTTATATCTCAAATGTGATTTTTCTAAATAAGCAAATTTAATAGAAAAGCAGATCTGACAAATAAATCCAAATGTTTAAACAACCTTTGTACAAAATTATTGATTAAATCTTAATCTCGACCCCTGATGAATAAAGGGACTAAGTCGATGAATGAATGAATGAATCAATGAATGAATAAACTATGCATAGGTTCACTGATTTCTTTATTTAAAACATTTGACTGATTCAATGCAATCACACGCCAATTCGTAACTTTGTGACTAAGTGGCTAATTCATACTTTCATTAATATATTTTACTATGATTTGCTCATCCCCTTACTAAGAGGTAGGGTTGGGGGCACTGCTCATTTTACAAATTATTTGTCATTCAATTTTCTGAATACATTAATACGAATAAGACACTTTTCTAACAATATGTAAAATAGTTATGTTTTCTCATGAAATCAGGCTGTAACTAGGTGTTCTGACTTGAAGCACTGCCTCTTGCAGTCAGAGTTTAAAACAGAGCTCTGACCATTTCTGCTTCCCCAAATATATATTGTGCAATGTTTGTGTACTTTTATGAAGTAGATTAGATAGAATTATTAATATTGTCATAAAGAAAACTACAAACTTCATTCGTCATTCGGTACTTTATAACTGAATGTACTGTAAGCTGGATAAAGTATAACATAAGTTTAGAAGTTTAAAGTATAACATACACTAAGTTTATAATATTTAAATGTAAGTAAAGTTGATCTATACATTTCATCAGTTGTATTTTGGTTAACTTTTCACAAGATTATGGTTACATGAAAAAGGCTTTAACCTTTAATGAATCAGAATACAAAACAGGCAGTGTTTTTGTCTTGCTAGTCCAAATATCAACACATTTTTTAGACTAGTAAAAAAATTGTGTTTTGTTTTTAGATCCACTCAAACAATTATTTTTGCTGCTTGTTCAAACTACTTATTTAAAAACAGTTAAAACAACACAGTTCTTAAAGTTTTTTTGATAACTTAAGTGTTTTATGCTACTTAAATTTGTAAAGGCTATTAAGTGAACTTAATCGATTTGTGTTGGGACAACATGAAGAAATTGTGTGGAAGCCTGCATTTTTTGCAGTGTATATATACACTGTAAAAAATGCTGGGTTTCACACAACCGATTTGTGTTGGGAAACCATGAAGGAATTAAGTTAACTGATTAGTTTTTACCAATTTAAGTGGAATGAACATAAAACAATTAAGTTGTCCCCGAAATCTCAAGAATTGTGTTATTACAGCTCATTTAAAATATTTAGTTTGAGCAAACACAGTTTTTTTGTTTTGTTGTTGTTGAGTGTACACTGTAAAAAAAATACAGGGTTCCACATTATCCTTTGTGTTGTCCCAAGTTAACTTAATTATTTGCACAAATATAAGTCGATTAAACATAAATCAATTGTTGCAAAAATAACTGAAGAATTGTGTTTATATTATTTATATGTTTGAACAAGCAGCAAAAGTAAGGTTTTAATGTAATAATTCAAAATGAAGTGTGTTTGTTTTAGTGCTTAAACAAACACACTTAACTGCCAGTGAGGTGAGTAAAATAATCTTGTATTCAGCTTGAAATGCATTTATTTTACTTATCACACTGACAGACAATTTAGCTTGTTTTAAGGAAAAACCGACTTCATCATCAATCATGAAAGAGCAGTGTCTTCATCAGAGCTCGTGCTGCTGCTCTAGGGAAACAAAACTTTCTGACTGTCTGATTATCCTCCTGCACACAACGTTAAAACATTTAGTTATCAATGCATTATTCATATTATTCATTCATTCATTCATTCATTTTCTTTTCGGCTTAGTCCCTTTATTAATCTGAGGTCACCACATCGGAATGAACCGTCGACTTATCCAGCATATGTTTTACGCAGCAGATGCCCTTCCAGTTGCAACCTATCTCTGGGAAATATCCAAACACAGTCATTCACACTTTACACAATTTAGCCTACCCATTTCACCTATACTACATGTCTTTGGATTGTGGGGGAAACCAAAGCACCCGGAGGAAACCCACACAACCACAGGGAGAACATGCACAGAATACATAGAAATACATACACAGAAATGGCAACTGACCCAGCCGGGGATCGAACCAGTGACCTTGCTGTGAGGCGAACACGCATTATTCATATTAAAATATTGATAAATTTTAGAAAATATTGATATCAAATTAGTAGCTTTGGAGTGTATAAATATATAAATATATATATACAGTATATATATTTTTTTCTTTACGCTTCCATGCACATCCATTCACACACAAACACTATGAACAATTTAGCTTAGCCAATTCACCCATACTGCATGTCTATTGGACTTGTGGGGCAAACCAGAGCACCTGGAAGAAATCCACGCAAACATGCAAACTCCACACAGAAATGCCAACTGACCCAGCTGAGGCTCGAACCAGTGACCGTCTT
>CAIGQQ010004826.1:350074-369426 GCA_903798035.1 Danio albolineatus | reverse complement strand
TATATATATATATATATATATATATATATATACATATATACTGTATATAGCTGTGCTTGGAAAATTGAAAGCTCATACTTATCTTACACTCAAAAAATGGCGTTTGCTGTTTGTTCAAACTGCTTATTTAAAATGAGCTGGAACAACAAATTTCTTGAGGGGTTTTTTTTGGCGACAACTTAATTGTTTTATTTTCCATTAATTTGAAATGAATAAGTAAAATTAATTAATCACATATGACTGTTTTACATGCAATATAGTGCAATGTTAATAAATTACAAGAGAATGTAATGGTGAATTAATATACTGTAGATGTTTCCCAAAATGATAGCTGGCTTGTTGAAGATGCAGTCTTTAGAAATACAGTCCACTTGGTGTTTTCTAAAACCAGATGTACAGAGAACATTCACAAATACTAAGATGTGTGGCTGAAATGCTGTAGTTAAAGCATTTCCATAATTAATATCCATATGTTGCATGCTCTCATTCCAAAGGGTTTCATTTAGTGCCTAATTCTTATTTTTTTTTTTGTATCTGTAAGGTTGGTCTTTTAAACTACAGCGGTTCTGAACTGTAGTTCTGCCAAATGACTAAAAAGTTATCAGTATGATGGTAAAAAACTGTACATTCTAGTCAAAACCATCCTTCTGCAAACTTATAGCCTACCAAAAACGGAAATAAGGGCAGTATTAATAGCTTTAAATGTGGGAGAGCATTGCTATTATGTGATTATATTGTATTGCAATATGGAGCCATTAAATGTTGATGTTAAATCAAAAGTAATTGACAAATACTTGAAAAATGAGATGATTTAATGACAATAATTATCTATGGTTACAACTGAATTAGTTACAAATAACTGTATGAAACAATAAAACATGAAATGATATAAACATATGATAATAATTGTACCCAACTTAAATGTAAATTAAAGTTACCTGAGAGAGAGAGAAAGGGAGAGGGAGAGGGGGGGGGAGAGAGATAGAGAGAGCCCAAGCAGGAGAACCAAGAAGGGCAGGAGAAGAAAGAGACAGAGCTGAGTTTACCCACCTATTTGTAACTTTCTTGACCATGTGACCAAAGCCTAAATACTGAGACATTCAAACTGACCAATCAACATGTGACTACATCATCAAACCCCCACAGTCCACAAAGCAGTTCCTGATTTCATCCGGAATTTGTGTGAGCCCTCTTTGGTGAAAAACACATGTTCTGCCATATAAACAAATGCATATAATAATTTTCATCCCTACAGTATGATTTGCTCATCCCCCGATGACAGGTTTAGGGCCATGCTTACTTTTTAAAATTGTACCATTTCAAATGAATGAAATCTAACACAGGCTCACTGGGAAAATGTTCACAGGGCTACCTTTTTGAAAATGAATAAATATGTGCCACTGCGAACATATTCTGCATTTTGCATGCAAAAACAAATGCTACAGGGCATTAATTCTGTATGTAAGGCTTTCATACATGACATAGATCATACATTTTCTCAGTGGTTCACCACAAACGGCACTAAACTTGGGTGGCAGAACAGAGCCAACCAGATTTCAAGCTTTTCTCCAGAAACAAGATAAAACAAAACCCTGAAAAAAGCAGTGTGATACCGTGGTAAAAGCATACAGTTGCGATGACTTTACTCTTTTTGATTGTTTTTGAAAACACTAGTCATCCCGCTAGTCATTCTAGTCGTGTAGATGTGTACGCTATTACTCTTTGCCTGTAATCTTGTCTTGTATATGCAATTAACGTACAATACACAAATAAAGCAACAGTTATGCAATTCCTTTGTCTTTTTATTGTTGCGTTCCCAAAAAAGCTTCCCTTTTTTGATGGGATGACAATTAGAAATAATAGGAAATTACCCAACACATTCCTCTAAAAATAAAAACTTTTATGTAATCACTTTCTTATTAAAAAGTTCAGAATACAAAACACATTCACAAGAAACAATAAAAATAGAGACATTTAGCAGGGAATCAAATGTAATTGTTCCAGTTTTGACCATCCATTTAGACTTGTAGCAAAAAAAACCAAGCAATTAGCACAGCTTGTTTCCCAGAATTCTGAGTTTGGAGAAAAACACAGTCTCGCAGGACCTTTGATTCCCAAATCGGAAAAGCAGAGTAGCATGTAAATACGTCAGCTTAAAGTGCTTTTTCCAGCTTCCTGGCACCGCAGGAAGCACACATCCACCAAGCAGGGGGTCTTCGACATCAAATAAAGAACAACTGCTGGGATAGTGGAGAGTCCAACACATCCGGAGTGCTTCAACCTTCGGAGAAGCAGCTCTCCCTCCAACCAGAACTCCAATTTAAAAGCTCTCACCGCCATTACAAATGAGTCTCACAGAACACGAGAGAGACCACACAGCAGTCGGCCAAATCTCCACTTTCTATCTCCCAAGACGAGAGTGGCAGGTTCACTAGCTCTGTGAAATACAACGACTGTTAAGGAGCTGTGAAGACCCGTAGTGTCCGTGGGAACCCCTCACATTGGAAAAGGGAACGCTACCATGGCGCTTTGTATCTCTAGCTGTGGTGGCTGGGACGCGTCTAATGGGACGTCTTACGCTCTGATTGTCCAGTACAGCTTACAGAGAAAGAAGCTGCAAAGAGCCTGGCAGGAAGGCCGTAATGTGCCAAAGATGTGTCTGTGAACAATGGTGATCTCTTAGTGTGGCGGTGGGGAGATAAGCAGCATTTCTTTTGCTTGGCATGGCATTAAAAGCACCCTCGCTGTTTCTGAAGCGAGCGCGGCTGTTGAGTGCAAGAAACAGCAGCCCTGCGGGTTCGTGGTATTGCTGGATGTTTGGTGCTCCAAGAGCACCATGTTGTGGTCACTTGCAAAACTGCACCTATGTGCTGCTCATCATTAGACAGTTGATTACAAAATGAATGCATTTATAGAAAGATTATTTATTTAGAATTGAATTTGTTAAAGTGAAGTCATATTTCTTAAATGAGTAAATTAGGTTATTCAGTAATGATTAAGTAAATGAAAAATGTACATGCTAATAAAATAAGAAACAAGAGGTTTACTTAATTTTAAATAAAAATAAAAGGCTTTAGTTACAACTTTGTTGTCACACTTTTTTCAGAAAGTTTCAATCAGGTTTATATCAGGACACTAGGCTGCCATTTGTTTAGGTTTTTCCTGCTTCTACTACTAAAAAACTTTATTTACTTAAACAAATAGCAATCTCCATTTCAAGGGCCATCTAGCCCTTTCCCTTAACCCCACGACTTCAAGCTAAAGAGAATTTGGACACCCCTACCCCTTCACGTGAATGTGCAAAATGAGGGGTAAGGGTTAAGGATTAAGGGGTAGAATTGGGATTGGGCCTAACACTGATCAAACTTGCACTATATTCACACAGGGCATCTGTAACAGTAGGGGCAAACAGAAGGAAATTCAGATGGTGGTTTTCACATGGGTCATGAGAGAAAAACACAAACATCCTGGGGACATTCAGCTATAAAGGCAACAACTATCCCTATAAAAATGGAGAAAAGCGCTTAGATCCTCTTGAGAAGCTTTAGTCACATCTTTGTCATCACACTTTTTCTAGAGATTTTCAATCAGGTTCATATCAGGACACTAGGCTGCTATTTGATTATTTATTTGATTGCATATCAAATAAAGGTTGGCAGTTTTCTTTATTACAAAGAAGTGCAACTCTATGGAGCATTTCAGTGGCCAAAAAGTATTTAAAAAACAATTTTGGGATTGATCTTCATTAGCATGGGTCTGTAAAAAACACTATTAATAGCTATTAGTTGACTCTACTATAAAAAGTGCGTAAATCAGTTTCCTTAAAATTATTAAGTGAATGATGTACATACTTATAAAAAATAAAGTTAATGATTTCAAGAAACAATACTCACTTTTAAATAAAGTGAACTTGCAGCTTCTGTGGCAACGTGTTTACAAAACTGTGTGGAAACAGTAACAATGATATATAATATAATAATAATGTACATAATAAAAAGCCAAAAAGCCATTCTAAAATACACACAGTGGTCATTATTATTAGACAATGTTGTCATTACAATACCCATAAAATAAATAAAACATCTACAAAGTCATCATTCTGCTCTAAAAACCAGAGAATACAGCCATCATAAGGAGATGTGGGTAATTTTCCCAACAAATAACAAACAAGGCGTATATAAAACTGTCAATCCTGTTCCTTCACAGAATTCAAAGTACAAATGTTGGCTTCAGTTGCAGAATGCATGAATAACATTAGTGTTGAAGTTCTCAGGAAATATATTGACAGTCTTCCAGAAAGATGATAAAAACAGTATGACTATTTATGTCATATTTGTTGAGCTCAGAGAATGCCTAGGTATGCCTAGGTATGGTTAATAAACATTCTGAAATTAAATCATGCTTTGGAGACAAAAAAAAAAAGTATATATTTTTTCAGATGTCAATCAATTTTAGCCATCAATTTGAGAATATTGTAGCACAAAGAAAGATTACAGATAAAGTGTCTGAAGGTTATGGCAGTCAAACGTTAGTAGAAAGTACAGTATATAGGGTATGCGGGATCCGCAAATATGGTTCGTGAGATTTATTTTTCTGCAGAGTTTAGATTTATCACTGGTCAAACTTGCATTAGATTCACACGGGCCATCTGCATCAATGATTGTGCGATCGTCATGACAACAGCCAATTACATTTAACCGCAACACAACTCAAAAAAGGCAACTTTTGACAGCAAGTCAATAATAAACAACACAGACGATAATAATCAACACAAAGTACACAGATATTACATTTCTAGCATTAGATGGACCCAAGACTCCATTTTTAATACACAAGATGCCACTTTTCTGATACAAATTGCCATGCAAGTGCAACTGTACTGTGCATTTCAGTGAACGAACATGATTTGAATTTTTTTTCATTAAAAACTCTAATTTAAATGGCAATTAATGGTAACACTTTATTTCGATAGTTCATTTGAGTATTAGTAGACTGTCTACTAAATATCTGTTGACACTGGCATTCAACAGATTTTTAACTGACTAAAAGAAACTTTGCAAGTACATGTCAACTTACACTAACCCTACCCCTAACCCCAACCTAACAGTCTACTTATAATCTAATGAGAATTAGTTGCAATGTAACTTAAATCCAACAAACGGACCATCAAAATAAAGTGTGACCCAATTAATTCCCAACACGAGTGTTTGTCAAAAACAGTAGGAAATTTGGATGGAGGTTTTCTTATGGGTTGTGATAGAAAAACAGACATTCTGGGGACATTCAGCTACAAAGGCACCAACTATCTATAAAATAATTGTTAAAAATCCTTACATTCCATTGAGAAATAATTATCATTCAAAAAGGCTTTACTCACAACTTAATAGTCACACTTTTTCTAGAGATTTTCAATCAAGTTTATATCAGGACTCTAGGCTGCCATTTTATTATTTATGTTTTTTTTTTCCTGCTTCCAGTTCTACAAAAAGCAATTAGTTGATTGTACTAAACTTGTTGCCTTAAAATCATTAAGTAAATGAATTATTTGCAGCTCATTTTAAGTAAATCCAACTCATTTAAGGCTCATTTAAGGCACTGAGTTTGTAGTAACTAATTGGTTTTACAGATAAGTAAACTAAAATAAACATATTTTGGAAATAGAGTGACAAAAAATATAAATAATGTAAGTGTAATGTAAGTGTCCATTTTCATACACAATGAGTTTCTTATTGAAAAGTTCAGAATACAAAACACATTCACAAGAAACAATAAAAATAGAGACATTTAGCAGGGAATCAAATGTAATTGTTCCAATTTTGACCATCTATTTAGACTTGTAGTAAAAAAAAACAAGCAATTAGCACAGCTTGTTTCCCAGAATTCTGAGTTTGGAGAAAAACACAGTCTCGCAGGACCTTTGATTCCCAAAGCGGAAAAGCAGAGTAGCATGTAAATACGTCAGCTTAAAGTGCTTTTTCCATGAGTTTTCTTTGTTACAAAAAAGTGCTGAAAACTGTTTGATGCAATTCAGTGGACAAAAGGATTTACAAAACAATTTTGGGATTGATCTTCATTTGAAACTCTGTGACGTGGATTTGGCAATTAAATCACTACATGGTCTAGGCTATAGCCTTTATAAAGTCACAACTTTGTCGCAAAGGTTATTTCAGAGATTTTCAATCAGGTTTAGGTCAGGACTCTAGACAGACATTTATTTATTAAAAAAAAAAAAGGCTTTACCTGTTTTGCAGTGGGACAGCATTGACCTGCATGAAAACTGATGGCTGATTGAGTAAAAAATGAAATAAATCAGCTGCATGTTGCTAAAGGAGCTTCTCTTAAACCTTGTAGCTGTTGAAGACAAAAACATTTCCACCTCCACCTTCCCTGATTCAGCACACTTTTGATGACGAACATAATGAATCTTACATAAATAAAATCAGCTTCTATCAGTAGAGTGAACTTTGAAATAATATTCTGTTCACACAACACACTCCTCTTCAGTAAAATTTGGTTTGGTCTTCTGATTCTTTCGGCAGTTAAAAGTTTGCAAACTTCAGGGTTTTCAGTCCATTTTTTTATGTATGTATGTCGAGACACAGGTCATTACCTGTTTAAGCCATTCTATATGCAGTGTTGAACTGATTGCCCATTGAGATCCTGCTCTATATTCAGCAGTTTTATTAAATTTGTATCAAGGCTTTTACAACAATGTTTCAGATGTTATGCTGATGTGAACATTATGTGACTAAGTTTTGTTGTGGCTAGGCTTAAAGGAAAGGTTCACGCAGTAATTATTTATTAAACTGTAATGATTTATTCACACTCATGCTGTTTTAAACTCACATGACTTCTTTCTTCTGTAAAACGTCAACACAAACTGACCAGAAGCACTTTGTTCACTAGGTCCTTTGTACGGTGTTGTAACTGAGATGCAACATCTGAAACATGCAATGAAATGTGCCCTGAGCAACTGTATTTACATTACTTTTCCCAAAAAAAATCTGGCTTAAACACATAATCACAATAGGCTGGACTGTATAAGGTTATTTTAAATGTTTTTGTCAGTGGAAAGATATCTATAAAAATATTGTTATATAGAAGTAAAACTTTTAAACAATTTTTAAATAACAATAATTAATAATAAAAGTTCAAAATAATTTGACTTGAGTGAATAATGATGAATATTTGAGGAGAACTAGAACTTTAAAGATTTTATAAATAAAAGTAATTATAAAAAATGGTAGCAATTAGAATTAGCAATCATAATCAGTAATAGATTCAGAGCAAATTCCAGGTGTTCATATATTTCAAATTAAGACAAACACTGAATGTTTCATGGGATGCTTTTTTGACCTCACAAGAGGTTGTCGTGATTACTCACTTTCCTGGCAATTTGGAACTGACTAACATTTTGGCAAATTGATGGTGATCTTGTTTGTATACATTTTGCACAATCTGCTTACACATTCCACTAACTATATTAAGTGCTATGCTAGTGTGTTATTTTTAATCTTGCCTTATTTTAGGGGTGCAACAAACAAATAGTTGGCTGGATTTTCGTCCAATTATTTATGCCCTCCACTCACTAACTTCTCCCTATTTCAATCACTCGGATGTTTGTCATTGATTTCGTCACACAAGAGTATGCGATGCCCTAAGCCTTTGGGAACTACACTGTTGTGGCAATTGCATTGCATTCTAGGATATCATATACTGTAGGCTACAATACAATACAGTAGCCCAGGCTTATTGTAATTATATGCTTCAGCCACCATTTCTGCGAAACGTAAAATACTTAGTTCCGGGTTTGGTCAAAATTGAGGGATCAAGAGTATGTCGATGTAAACTCCCCTTTTTCACTTGATGAATAATTTAATATGGTTGGAGGGATTCCCCTGAGGGAACAAGTGAAATGACGTTTGTGAGTGTGTGTCTAACAGTGGACTGGAAAGCAACTGTTGTTAAGTGAAAGACAGAACATTTCACCCTAGTACTGTCTTTGCACTATAATTTTTAAATAAATAATAAAAATCAACCCAGGCTCATTCTGAAAACCTAGCCCTATATCAGAATCAGAATCAGTTTTATTGCAAAGTGTGCTTCGCACATGAGGAATTTGCTTTGGCTACAGAAGCTTCCAGTGTACATAAAGTGACAAGTGACAACACAAAATAAATATGAAAAAAAGACGATAAACATTAAATAGAGATGCAGTCAGTCCAAAAAGATCTGGGTGTTGAAATGTATGTACAGATTTGTTCTAAATATACAGGTTATAAGGTGCTGTGTACAAATGCGTAAGGAGAAGTATTGCATTGTATATTATTATAAGGTGCTGTGTACAAGTGCGTATGAGAAAGTATTGCACATTTATTGCACAATAGGAGAAATATTAACTGTTCATGAGGTAGATGGCTTGAGGAAAGAAACTTTTCCTGTGTCTGGCAGTTTTTGTGCTCGGTGCTCTGTAGCGCCGACCAGACGGAAACAGTTCAAACAGGAAGTGTGCTGGGTGCAAGGCATCCAGGGTGATTTTGCAAGCCCTTTTACTCACTCTGGAAGAGTACAGTTATTGAAGTGTAGGAAGGGTAGTGCCAGTGATTCGTTCAGCAGTCCGGACTATTCGCTGTAGTCTACGGAACCAGACGGTGATTGAAGTGCAGAGGATGGATTGGATGACAGCTGAGTAGAACTGCACGAGCAGCTCCTGTGGCAGGTTGAACTTCATTGGCTGACAAAGGAAGTACACTATCTGCTGGGCTTTCTTCACAATAGAGTCTATGTGAGTGTCCCACTTCAGATCCTGAGAGATGGTGGTGCCCAGAAACCTGAATGACTCCACTGCAGCCATAGTGCTGTTCATGATGGTGAGTGGGGGGAGTGCAGGAGGGTTTTTCTAAAGTCCACTGTCATCTCCACCATTTTGAGCATGTTCAGCTCCAGGTTGTGCTATACCTATTTATCTGCACCATAAAGCCAGCTGCTCCACCTCCTGTCTGTATGCTGACCTGTCACCATTCCGGATGAGGCCGATAACAGTAGTGCCGTTCGCAAACTACTGGAGCTTGATGGAGGGGTGTTTTGTGGTGCAGTCGGTGTATAGGGAGAAGAGCAGTGGGGGCACTTGGGGGGCACCAGTACTGATGGTGCGACTGTCGGATGTGATTTTGCCCATTCTGACTAGCTGTTGTCTATCTGTCAGAAAGCTAGTGATACACTAACAGATAGAGCTAGGAACAGAGAGCTGGGTCAGTTTGTGCTCGTGCAGTGATGGGACAATGGTGTTGAAAGCAGAACTGAAGTCCACAAACAGAATCCTTGCGTAGTTCCCTGGTTTGTCCAGATGTTGTAGGGTATAATGCAGCCCCATGTTGACTGCATTATCCACAGACCGGTTTGCTCTATAGGCAAACTGCAGGGAGTCCAGCAAAGGTCCAGTGATGTCCTTCAGATATGCTAGCACCAGTTTTTCGAATGACTTCAAGGCCACAGATGTTAAGGCAACAGGTCTGTAGTCATTGAGTCCGGTGATCTTTTGGATCGGGATTGGGATGATGGTGGCTATATACTGTACATTTCTGGAGAGCGTGACATACATCCCAGTAGGGATGTAGCAGCCATTCGTGGCTGCTCTTCTTGCATAAATCCACCAAAGGCCACTGTCGACCGACTGAATGACTGACTGACCAACAGACCCATGCCCCCACCCTCCCCCTTCCCTTAAACCAAACCGATAGTGTTTTAAAAAGCACTGATTGACCAGCAATTTTCGATCTCCAGAAATGTATTTAGGGGTATGTTTTCAGAATGAGCCTATGTTAATAAAAATTATCGTAGATTACTGTTGTAGGTATTATAAAAAATAAAAAAAAGCTAAAATAAAAAAATTGTCATTTTGGAATATGTCATAAAATAAAATATTGCCAATGCTTAATGAAAAATGCCAAAATGCACATAATATTTGAAAAAATCACATCCAAAAGGAATGCACACAACTGAATGAGATAAACTTTTTGTGCGATAAAAAATGTGCATAAACAATGATCGAATGACATTTTATTCCAGCATGTGCATCAAAAAAGTAATGTCATTTTGTTGTAACGATCACGTGATAACAAGAATGGCACAACAGCATAATGCTGTTACCTAGTTGCCTAGGGAAACATTTCCGGTGCGTAAAATCATTGCACCTTCTGCAGCCATGGTACAGCAGGAAAGTTTCTTGATTGTTACGCCGGAATGAGGGCATACTGTAATTAGTCATAACTTTTAATTCCCATTGGTCTTAGCACACAATGTAATTACAGAATACTGTAGGCAAACTTTAAATAAGAACACTCATCTAGGAACAACATCTAAACCAGGGCTGCACGAAATTAGAACATTTTGACATTGCAAGATTTTTTCCCCTGCAATATACTGTATATAGTGATATATGCACAATTTCATCAGATGACTTAAATGCCTCTTTTTGGAAGGTCATCTTATTTATATTGATTAGGATGATTTTGTATGGAAGTGAAATATAAATATATTTTATGCAATTTATCATATACATATAATAAACAAGCTGCAGTCATATATAAACACAATGGAACATTTATTACAGTGAAATAACTGTGCTTAATGTCTTCTGGGGAAGCTCTAACAGTATTTGGGTAAAGAAATTGAATAATGAAATGTACAGTTTCTTTATTAAACTCCGTTATGCTTTTAATCTTCTCTTAAGATGCTTCAAACTCTTAAAATGCTCACATAATGCCTCAAAAACATATGAAGATTTTAAACTTTCACGTTAATAGTTAAATTCCACAGTGTCTCCACAAAGTTCATGTGTTTAGACCTTTGGATTCTGGTCAACTATAATCCCAACTCAACATTGCATATATTGTGATGTGACTATTGTTGATGCACATATTGCGATATTGATGCTCAAACAATATATTCTAAAGCCCTAATCTAAACCTTTATTTTAATTCTTGAGCAAGATGCTAACGGTCTAATCCACTTCAATGATTTATGCTAAGCTAACCTAAAAGTGCTCCCGCCAGACCCAGACATTGAATGGACAGAGTAGATTAAAAATGGTAAAACTTGACTGTTTAACTCAAGGTGATTTGTATAATTAACCTATTTCCAAAAAACTTAGTGTTTCTCTAAGCTGATTTTTTTTAATAATAGGCATTTACATCCTAAAACTAGATATGAATTGCTGTATTATGGCAGTATACTTGTACCGTTTTACTTGCTTAGTGAAAAAAAAACACACAAAAGACTTCCTATCGTGGTGCATTTACCATGAAGAAACTTAAAGGTTTCACACATCCTTAATCTTTCTCTGAATGCAAGGGTCAGCAGATCCGTGACTGAATTTAACACCACAGTGCGAAGTTTGTTACCTGAGATTTGATAAATTGCCCTGACCTCTTGGACATACAGCAGAACTAATGTACCATCACAGTGCTGTAGTGTTAGAGGCTGGGTGCTTCACATGCCCTCTTCATTATTCAAAGGTAAAGAGACCCCCGGGCATCCAAGACAGTCAAGCGAGTCCACTGGTATTATGAGAAAGAGAAAGCAGGACTCATCCAGGGGGAATGCTGTGGTCTGTTCTAGCTCGAAGGAGGAACCTAACCCACATGCCTCCTGCCCTCTCTGGTTTATGACAGGGAGTATAGTTATTAAAAATTTATTACATAAGGGATGAGTGTTTGTTCTTTAACAGCCAGTCTTGATTCAAACACATGTACTGTAGCGTATGCTGGACTTAAGTTTCCTCAGGCCACTTTGTTGGAACATTGAAAGAAACACTGGCAAAAGCAAGATAAAATACAATTAAACAGCTTTGGGAAAAAAAGATATATTTTTTTACAAAGAGACTATTTAAAAAAAAAACTGTTTCTCTGGATTATTAAGTTGAGTTAAATGTTTTAGAAGTTTTATTTTATAAAAAGGTATTAGGACATTTTTCAGAAATATGACAATTGGGCAGGATATCAAATGTTTCCATTTGTTATTCCACCAAATAATGATTTCTTAAATTTAAAACTTTGACATTGTGTTGTCTAAAAATGAAAATAAAAATGTCTGAAATCATGGCACTTTGTTTGTTATTTAATGCTGAATAACTTTAAATGGTAACTGATGACAAACGCCTATCAAATAAATATGACATTTTAGTCAAACTATTAAGTGTAAAAATAGCTTAAATAATGTTTTCCTTGCCCCTTTAAACAAATTATTTACTTAGAAAGTCATCAAAGAGTGTATTTTTAAAGCTTTTTAAAGCTAATAGATTTAAAACTATTCAGAAGCCATTATGGTTGGTAAAAAAGATATACTGTATAAAGATATACTGTCCATAAGCAGATCCCTAAAGGTTTTGGCCATGTCATAATAATATCCCTACTTTTTTTAGGACAGACATTGAATCATTGATCAGTGTTGCCTAAAATAGTACTGTAGGCTGGACATTAGGTTTTAGATAAGACCACTAGTCTACACACAGTCAACCTGCATTCAGCAAAAGGTCCAGAGGCCACTGGGTAGCATCTGGCCGAGACAGAAGCAATTCCAGCAGCCCTCTGACCCTTCACTGGCTTCTTCCATCCCGTCACGGTGTGACATAAGCCAGCCTCCAGAAAGATTTCATCTATAAACTCCCTCAGTTTGGTCTGACATGTCTTGCCATCCCACAAAACAAATAATAAAACCTTCTCTGTTTGGGTGACAGCAGGAATTAAAGACACTGACAGGCCCCAAAGAGCAGAGCGAGGTGTGTTTCTGACAGCATTTGACAACGCAAGTCTTGACACTTCCACAACACCAGAGCATCGTGTTTATCATGACTTGTATACATCTGCACTGACATTTTTGGCAACTTGGTAATTTCTCAACATCAGTTAGTTATGAACAAAGCAGTGTGGGGAAATAGCTGCTGTCAACGATGTGTGGTCCTGGGAGGATTTGCAGTTTTGTTTTCCTGATTATTGAAGCACAAAATGCCTGAAATTGGGGCAGTTTTTTTTTTCCCCCCCAAATACTGCTTCTTGCTGCTTTTTGTGCTGTTTGAGGTAAATTTGACCAAAAATCTTTTATGTAATGTAATTTATGCAAGTAACAGCATTAAAATACATAATAGTTGACGATGCAAACATTACAGTTACTTTACAAAGTTTCAAAAAAGGAGTACTTAGGTAGCCTACTTACCCTTCTTGTATAATTTAAGGGCCATTCACACTAAGCACAGAAACTATAAAGATAATGATAGAGATCTAAAATCATTTCGAATGTAAAACTACAGCATAGTTCAGACCAGCTATTATGATTAGGATGTAGAAAAATGCTATTTCAGAATGATTGTTTTCTCAACTAATAACACTGAAAGCCAGTCAGAATCTTTTGAAATAAAGGGCTCATGCAATTTTTGGAGAAAATTAGCTTAATGCTTTATTACCTAAAGTCAATGGCTATCTAGAACACAACTGGGAAATAATAATAAAATACAAGGAAGTTATGTAAGCCCAGGCTGGGAAAACGCAAGTTCCAATGCTAGTTTTTGCCTCTTTGTGTAGCTTTCTTTGAAAATGCTCAGTTTGTTGTCATTATTCCGCTACACTGACAATCGCTAAATTTGTTTCATTACATTAATTACATTAATTAACATTTAAATTAAGACTTACTGGTCTGATGCTGGGCGCCACGGTGGCGTAGTGAATAGCACGTGCGAAGTGTACGAAACAATGTTTGCATCGTACACAAGATCGCTGGTTCGAGCCTCGGCTGGGTCAGTTGGCATTTCTGTGTGGATGCATGTTCTCCCCGTGGTTGCGGGTGCTACGGTACAGGTGAATTGGGTGAGCTCATTTGTCCGTAGTGTGTGAATGAGAATGTATGGATGTTTCCCAGAGATGGGCTGTAGCTGGAAGGGCATCCACTGTGTAAAACAAATGCTGGATAAGTTGGCGGATCATTCCGCTGTGGCGGCCCCGGATTAATAAAGGGACTAAGCCGACAAGAAAATAAATGAATGAATGAATGAATGAATGAATTAATTAATGAATGAATGATCTGATGCTGGTTGCACATTGATGACATCTGCTGTTTAGAAGGGGTAATGCTGAATAAAAAATATAAACAACCCGATTTTTATCGCTCCTCAAGGTGTAGGTTATATATATATATATATATATTCTGCTGTTATATATTTTAACTATCATGTTTGGTGTTGGTTCAGTGTTGGTTAAATTCAGTCCACTCACAGTGTTACTACTGGTAAATTTGTTAATTACAAAATCCAATTTTGGCTTTAATCAGCTCTGTAGTGTCAGTTTTAGCTTAAGTTTTTATTCTCATGAAACAGCATGAATCAGTGCATGTCATACTGATAAACAGTATTTTTAAAGGGATAGTTCACCCAAATTTTTTTCATAATTTACTCATCTTCTAATTTTTCCAAGCCTGTTTGAGATCCTTTTTTTTTATTGAACACAAAGGAGGATATTGTGAGGAATGTTGAAAACTGGTAGACATAGACTTCCATAGTATTTTTTTTTTTCATATATGAAAGGTCGTTGCCTTTGCTAACAGTTTCCAAAATTCTTTAAAATATTTTAATTCTACCTACAAACTACTGGTGTTGTTTTTGTTTTCTTGCAGTTTTATTTTTCATGGTGCAGTCTTCCTTTTGCCAAATGAATGGTTTGATTAATTTCAAGCTGGATTGTCAGACTGGGGATTGATAGGACTCAAAATTTTCAATCAGTTCTTTATGCTTAAAAATTGAGGATTCACCAAATTGCGCTTGGTAGGAAGATGAGTTGTGGTCTGCCCAACAGATTGAGACATGAAAATAGAGCTGTCATTTAGCCAGTGGATGAATGTTTTATCGTGATATGGCGTGTTCACGGGTGGCCATCGGGGTCATCGGAGGGTTTGTTCAGTTGTTGTGGTCTGGCATTTTAGGGCTGTGTCGTGATCATCCCTGGGTGCAGTTCCACCATCTGTCCTGGATACAGACTAGATCTGGCTGGCTACAGCGATAAAGATGAAACCGACATAGATGCAGTTCCTCTCCAATTACATTGGGTGTTATGGGAAGTGTTCCCGGTTTCTGGTCGACCAAGTTATTGCAGCCTTACAATCATTTAAGGGATCTGAATTATTGAAATATATGATACAAAGTTATGTGTTTGCTAAGTGAAAGGTTTATGGTTGATTATTCTACAAGTATTAACAACATACATTTTTGTAGATTTGGTCTATTTAATGATACTGTGTTACTCCTTATTTGAAATATCCTTATATATTAAATCAAACAATTAAACTTTTTATTTAAAAAAGGCTCATTTTATAACTCCTCTAGTGTTAAACAGTTGAGTTTAACCATCTTTGAATCCATTTAGTTGATCTGTGGGTCTGAAATATTTTTAGCTTAGCTTAGCATATCATTGAATCGAATTTGTATTTTCCTATTCAAAGCTTGACCTTCTGTATTTACATTGTGTACTTTAAGACTAACAGAAAATTAAATGTTGCTGTTTTGTATGTTGATATAACTAGAATTATATAAGTAATTAAAGTTATATAAGTAATTTACAGTTACTTTGACATATGGCTACAGCAAGTACAATGATATTATATAGTGCCTGAAAATCTTTGACTATTTTCAGCTGCTTCATAATATCGTCAAAACAGTGGAGTGTTCCACTGAATGAAGGGTCATAACAACCTGACTATGAAAAATGAATATTTAAAGATATAAATTAAATTTTTTCTCTTGAAAGCAACAAAAGATGTTTAGATGTCTGTGAGAAGGTTAGCAGCTCTCTCTACACAACTCTGCAAACAGCTGTGCCTTGTGTTAACATTTCGACTTAAACATCTGTCGATAAGAGGTCTGCAGTCCCTTGCTTCTGATGCGTACAACACATCAGATCATTAAAAACAGGCAGTCGTCACCCCATGTGAAGCAGTGCAGTGTGCATGACGGGTAAACAGTATGCTAGCTCATTAGCAATTGACAATGCAGACAGCGTCGGCTTAAAGCCGCCATCAAGAACGTGAAAGCAATGGATTTATTCCCAGAGCGAAATCAACAGTGGAATTAACTCTGGAAAGGGGGAGGATGAGCTAATGTCAGAATTCGATTCATTTATTCATAAGTAACCTTCAACACAAGGCGTGAGGTGACAGTGAGATGATGAACCAATCACTGGAGAGATTTACTCAGTCTGTTTCAATATTCACCCTGTTTCACTTCAGAAAGAGAGGGAGAGAGAGTAGGAAAGAGAATTAGAGATTTTATTTTCATGGAAGCATCAGCAAAAAACTAAATTGGTAACACTTTAATAACTGCACACATGAATCATTTAGTAAGCATCAGCAAATAGTTCATTTGTTAATAATCAACTCTACATCAATAGACATCAGTTAACGTTTTATAAAAACAGCAACAAATGCTGTATGCTTAATGGTTGTATTTTCATATTTTGTTAATGATTCATTTTTTATTACAAAATTATTGCATTATTTACAAAGTGGAGTAACTAATTTAAGAGCATTTAAGAGTAGTTGGTGGTTTTTTAAGATAATGGGTAAGTAAATGATTAATAAATTATACAAATGAACATTTATCCATTATTTTTCAGCCAAATATAAATAGTTATGTTAACAAGTAACGGATAAAGTACATCCAGTAGGTTGTTTTAGCAGAATAAAGCCCAACAGGCTTTGGCAGCACAACACAAAGCAGACCCCTGTTGTATAACGCTGAAGGGCTTTATTCTCTGAAAACAACCTTCTTGGATATAATAGGCTTCATGCACAGCTAGAGTTTTAAAACCGACAATAAACTTCCGGTGAAAGCTTAATGTGACTATTTTCTATTTCACAAAGTTGTTTTGACAGCACTGATGTTGTAATGTAATTACACTACATTCAGTTGAATAGACTTAAGCATCCATTTAGTTGTTCAAGTGTAAAACTAGATGAAATACCACTGGAAGCGCTAGCGCCGTCAGTAGCAACAGGCTAGTGTAGAAATTCCATTGAAAATACTGAGGTAAAATAAACGGTCATATTTTTAAGACATAGCGAGGGGGAATGAAATTTAATGCAGTGCTTCTTGTCTGATCTGAGACCCACTTCATATCGTATATATAACAGGCAGTGAAGATCACTGATTTTTAAAGAACAGTTATAACAATTATAATGTAAATTTAATGGAAATTTATAATGGGAATCGGAAGCCGCTGCGCTGCCTGGCTGAAAATTCAAAGTCCATGTGCATATAGCCCATTTATCCCACTTTACAGACTAACAAACACTGAGCAAACAAAACATTGTTCTGAGCCATAATTGTTTATTAATTCTTTGATTAAATGCAAAGCTGACAGAAACAAAAACAGCTGACAGAGTAGGCCAGTAGATACTTCTTACATGCTATTCATCCACACGAAGGGGGCCAAAATAGTCAAAATGCCGTGATAGACAAGCAGATACCTATGAATGTGGATATATATATATATGGATTTGAATGGATTCACTTAAGGTGATTTGAAGTTTCACAGATGAACCTTTGTTATTTAGGGGTTGTTAACTGGGAATAACATAACTTGGAATGTCGCCACTGACCAGTCAGAAGCAAGTTTTCCAGACTAAATACTTTAAACACAAATTTAAAAAAAATATATTGTATTACCAGACAAAAAAAAAAATACAGTTTTGTGCAGACAAAAAGTCCAGACAATTTATGCCTTGTAAATCTCTTAGAATTGTCAAATAAATGCTAACAACTTGCTTATGGTTAATAAAAGATTCATTGGTTGCAGTTTTTTTATACAGTCTTACTTATAAATCCATTAAATTTATGATTCAGGAACATTTTTCACAAGTTTTGTTGTTACTAACTGACACTCCCCCACTTTTTCTCAACATATTATGTCAATTTAAAGTGGCATTAATGTGCATTCAATCAGTAAATGCCATCTTTCCCACATGACTTGAAGGCACCACAACATTTGGAAATAAAGCAAAACAACAGAGCAAAAAATAGCAAAGGTGTCCTTAGATGCCATACTCATTATTTACAGCGGTGATTTGACATTAGTTCAATGCAGAACCATTTAATTAAAAGAAGTTCTCCTCCACAGCCTGCGTGATGCCATTAGCATTTTAAAGTTCATTAATTAACTAATGTGGTTCAAATGGCAAATGTGTACAAATGTTATTACAAAATGGAAAATGGTTGTGATTAGCTTTATTTTCCCAACAATGCATTGTCCTGTACAAAAACAGCTGCAAGAAAACAGAGTTGTCACACTAAATCAATGTGTCTGCAGTTATCAAAAGATAAACAAATCAAAACTATGTAGGAAATACAGAGACTTGACAGGAATAATTCTACATTAATATTAATTTATTTTTGTTGTCCCTCATGCAATGCTTTTTATTTATTTTTTATTTTAGTTAAATTAATTTTAATGTAATAAAAATAGCTAAATATATTTTGCATAAACGTTTAATAAAATGTATAATGATAATGCATTGCTGTAACAAACAACCAACCTTGGGTTGCAGTTTTGATTCAAGTTGCTTAATTAGAAATTATATTTAAATTATTTTTTAATATACTCTGTCTGAAAAGCAACTTCATTGCTCAAAAGTAATTTAATTTAATAAAAACATTATATGTTTCAAAACAAAGACAAACAAATTCAATTCAGTGACACCATATTTGATACAGATCATATGCTGGTATACATTTCTTACTCATTTCACTGTTTACTGTTTCTTAAGCATCTGCAAATTGTCAGACACATCTAATCTAACTTAATCTCCTTTAGCTGACAAATGAGGTTATTATGCAAAATATGTGAAAATAAATAAGTACCCCTCATGTTATTTTTGCATGTTTGTCACACTTCACTGTTTCCCATAATCAAATAAATGTATATATTTCTCAAAAATAAGACAAGTAACCACATTATGCAGTTTTGAAATGAAGGTTTTTATTATTAAGGGAAAACAAAATGCAAAACTACATAGCCCTGTGTGAATCAAGTTCTTTTCACTAACTTTTAGAACTGCCTATTTAAGGTCATGCCACAGTATCTCAATTGGGTTCAAATCAGGACTTTGACTAGGCCTCTCAGAAGTCTTCATTTAGTTTTTCAGTCATTCAGAAGTGGACTTTATTCAAAAACTGCATGATGTGTTTACTTGTATAATCTTAGACTAATATTTTAATTTGTTTGATTATCTGAAACATTTAAATATAATATAATATAATATAATATAATATAATATAATATAATATAATATAATATAATATAATATAATATAATATA